>JAQHUG010000142.1:1927872-1939120 GCA_028555095.1 Dicrostonyx torquatus
GTGGGGTAGTGGGGGAGCAGGAGGGCCTGGAACAAGGGGAGTAAATGTAAATTTTTCTTTTAATATTTAAAAAAAAAGAAACTTAAAATCACCTGTTTTGCAAAACAAATTAAAAAAGAATGGAGATATTGTACAAATAATAAGAGTAACACAATTCTTTTCTGAATAAAAGAAAAAATATTTAAATACTGTAATCCTCAACTAATAACCAATACTTTTTAAAATTAGGTAGAAAGGAATTTGTGTGAGAGGGTAAACCAAAGAGGGCCTATCAAAGAGTAAGCAATATCACTAATGAACAAAAATAAATAGCCACTCTTCATTCATATCAAGCAGAATGAAAAGTCAATTCAATGCTTCAAGAGAAAACACATAAACCTTCTTTTAATGCAGCAGAAAAGTAATCAGAAATGTTAGTTCCCAAGAGCATTTAAGCATCACAGGTCTATAGAATGTGCAAACAATTGCAAAATGGGAAAGAAATACTACAATCTAGAGAATTATAAAAGCAGGGGAAAGCATTGAAAGCCATATCACAGAGGGGGTCTGAGGCTGATTGCTAAAATGTGCCCCAAGTAATTGTTGTACTAGCACAATACATCTGAAACTTCAGAACTTATGAAATTATTTTGTGGGGAAAGCAAATAAAAACAATTTTCTCTTAAATTAATTGAACGAAGAAGGCAGAAAGAAAATGCAGTACAAGTAATAGGACTGAAAATCACAGACTGTTGGGTTAGAAGGAATCTTAAGATAAATACTAACAAATAGGATCAGAGTTGAAACATTTTTTTTCCTTAAACATTGATCCAACCAAAATGAACTAAACAAGAGCCTAAATTTTTTGGGTTACTTTATTTTTTTGTATTTAAAAGTGAGAGGCTGAAATGAGTTAAAATACAAAGTGACTTTTAGAAGAAACTTTTATTATTCTTACCATAGCCTATCTCATACTTGTTTCATTCCATGTATCTCCTGTTATTTTTATGTAGAAGACATTAAGCTTAATTTCCAGGCAAATGTGTTTAATAATGATGGGGGAATCTCTAATAAAACCGAGTCTTTTATTTAAAATTATTTCATGACTTTCGTATATTTTCCCTCTTTAAATTATTATCAATTGAGTTTTCATTGACATTAAGGAGAACTGTAAGCTTTATATAGTCATTAGCTTATTTATTTAATTTTTTCTCTCCATTTTGACAAGGAAATTCTAACATCTGGATCAATATAATCAATGATGTTATATATGAAAATAGACCATATTGGAACTTAATAAATATGGTTCAAAGACCCTATGAAAACTGGTGTTAGAATAAAGTTTAAAATAAGTGATTTCAGGTCAGACTGAACTAGAAACCTAAGAATAACTCCTAACATTTATCAATTTTTACACTATACACACTTTTTTGCTTATCTATTACCATCTAATAAAGCCACTCAAACCTAATGGCTTAAAACAACAACAACTGCTTTCTCTTCAGGTCTGTGTTCCAAACACCACGGCTTAGGGAAAACAATTTGCTGTTCCATATACCATCATGTGATGCAACTGAAAGGTTGGGCAACCAGACTTACAGGCCAATTTGTTTTGTGCTCATACGCCTGGGAGTAGAGGCTGATTGGTATCTGATCTGTTGGAAAGAGGTTCCTCAGGTAGAAAGACATTCATTGAAACTATAGTTTAAATTCTAAGTACAAGCATCCAAATTGATACAAGTAGAAAATATAAGCATGCATGAGTTTAATCCAGAAGCGAGTTGGCGCATTAGAGTATACTCGGTTGGCATCCCTGGGATGCCTACTTTTCTTAGAAGTGAAATGTAAGAGTAGTAGTTCTTGGAAAGAGTGTAGGCTGGTGGGGGAATGGGAGGAGTAGACTAAGGGAAGACTCCAGTCTATTTCTATTGTATGAAAAAAAAGACAAAATAAAAAGAAACAACAAGAGAAAGAAAAGACAAGACTCAAAATTGAAAAAAATTGGAACTAGACTTTTCTTTTGCAGAGGTTGCAATGCTTCAGAAGATCACACATAGTAGGAGTGCCAGCTCTTCCACCTGCCATACTGTCGCATAGTCATTTGATCTATGAAGCACATTTACTCATCTCTCCATATTGCATCAAGCCTTCCCATTGCATATCAGCATAGACTCCAAAGCAAGTTCTCTATATCGCTTACAGTTCACCTGTGGGAGATGCTTCGTTGGTGCAGTAACTCATTTGTACTCCTTTTGTTGTTCTTATATGCTTTATTTTTAAAAAACAAGCCCTTTTTATGTAACCCTGGATCAATGAGACCTTAGTATTCTTATCAGAATTGCTTCTGTCATACAGAAACTACCCTGCTTCACCCAAGCACTGGTTAGGCAGGTGTGCACTAGGAATCCTGGCGTCTCTGTGCACAAACTGAAGAACTTTGCACTGAATAAACAGGTTATTTGCCTCCTAATCCCCCATAAAGCCTACCGGGAAGAAGGAACTTTACAGGAGAAATCAGGAGACATTGTGAACATGAAATTCGGTTCAGCAATTGTTTTATTTCTTTCACTGGCATTCAGTTCTATTCTATTGTGTGACCTCATACAGTAGGTGATATCATGCCCTATGATTTGTTTTTCATAAGAAATAGTCACTATTTAAGCCATGGTGATCATCTCCCAGTAACTTGCCAAAATGACAAACACAAAGAGAAAAAGGAGAAGCACCCACGATATGCTCTTCAAGCTTTTACAAATCTCAGGGAATTCAAACCAACTACGACCCCTCTATCAACAGCTATCTCAAGAGTTAGTAAGCTTTCTACTTATTGTATATCCTTCTTTAGATTGAGTGTGCAGAATTCAAATATTAAGAGCTTTTCTATTTATTATTATTTTCTTATAAGACGTCCTAAAATCTGTTTGCTTGTAAGAACAATGGCATTTTTTGGAAAAGTCTGAATGTGTAACCTGCCATAGCTAGTCAGATGTTGGGGACTAAGATTATCCTAAGTGTCTTCTCATAAATGGATACTCTGCTGGTTTTCTGCAGTCTGAGGATTTTGCTGGGACAGTCTGAAAAACAGATAAAATGCACTCCAAATATGACTTGCCCTTCTTTATACTAAAGACAGTCTAGTTCCAACTTTGGGCATCTAGAGCACAGTAACAAGAAAGGGAGGTGCATCACCAAATCATTTGAGAAAACTAAGCATCAATTTTATTTCATTTTAAAAATGAATATCAAGGTGTCAAGATTTCAGATGGATATACAGGCTAAAAATTGCTGTTATTGGTTGTGTAAAATGTAATCTGACATAACCAAACTTCATATACAATTTAATATTGCAATGAATTTTACAATTCTTTATATCCCTGTATTATATATGAGGCAGTTGATTCTCAATGACTTTCACAGCTCATAGAAATTTAGTTAATGTCAACATCACAATATACACCCTGTTTGTCTGAATCATGTGCCTGTAATTACTCCGTGGAGTTGTTTTATAACTATGGTCAAATTGGCTAATTTTGTAAAGTAAATTAAGATTGATTTATTTCTGCTCTTCGACTTCTAAAATAAGAATGCATGTGATACGTTGCAAGTAACAGATACTGCTAATAACGCTAATATATTTAGAAGAACAAGGATTTTGTTTTTCAAAATTTGAATGACGTGTTTCAAAACTCACCTTTGAAACACAGAAAAAGTGTTATAAATAATATCTATAAATTGTCTTTTAGAGGGATTGTAAATTATTGCAAAAGGAAAGGATAGGTAATTGCCATGTACTTTAAAGAATATTAAGCAATCTGTAATCTAAATCTGTTAACCTCAGGTAGACTGTTTTTCATTCAAAAGCAGTCTAAAATACCACAATGAAATATTCATGGATGAATCTGTATATGTATTTTTAGATTTTGTTTTTAATTATCTATAAAGGCAAATTATGAGTAAGAGAATATCAACAGATTTAAAAGTGAGATTGTTCATATAACATAGAAAAGTGCTACTGTTTGCGAGAGAAGATATTGAAGAATCATATGTTTCACTAATACTACAAATATGGAAAGACAACCTTCGTTAAATTCAGTGGTTTTGCATACTATTTTGCTCTAAGTATTCAAACAGCAATTTAGGATGATTAGTTGATTTTTTTGTATTGTTTATTTTGTTTTATTTTCACTGTTGAGTTACTTCCATTGTTTAATATGGACACATGGTATTTATGTTTGTTTTCCCTTTGTGTCAATTTACTCTGTTTCTAAACCCCGCTGTGAGCTCAGGACACTGACACAAATGTACTGCACCAGTGCACCTCTGTTATTCTCCTCCAAATACCACTGAAATAAGCAGTATCACCACCAAGGACAAGAAGAGGAAAGAATATGACAATGCACTCACTTCCTCTCCTGTCTCTGATGTTGACTCTGTGTACTTAACATTATTTAGCATCTTCCATTAAGCTTTTTTAAATTTATTTTTGTTTTAAAAAATTCTTTTTAGCATTTTACATACCAATTTGAGTTTCCCCTCCCTTCCCTCCTCCTGGTACCTCCATCTTTCTCTCCCATTCCAACTCCGCATCCACTCCTCAGAGACGGTAAGCTTTCCCACAGGAAGTCACCAAAGTCTAGCACATTGCTTTGAGGCAGGACCAAGTCCCTTTCCACTGAGCAAGGTATTCCTTCAAAGAGAATGGATTCATAAAAGCAGTACAATCAGGAGATACATCCTGGTCTCACTGCCAGGGGCCCCACAGTCTGCCGCAAACATACAACTGTCACCCACATTCAGAGGGCCTAGTTTGGTCCTATGCTGGTTCCCCCACTGTCAGACCTGAGTCAGTGTGCTCTTATTAGCTAAGGTAAGCTGTTTCAATGTCTTTAGAGTTTAGTTTACTTCCCCTGCCTTTTCTGACAAGCAATGATTTATCTTTTATTGATAGTAGAGTGCAATGCTATGTTTTGTTAAATATGGAGGAAACTAAGGGATAATCCTTCCATTCTAATATGGAAAACAGCAGAGAAATACCCAGGAATTATAACATAATGTGAACCCTTGAAGAAGAACACATCTAATATTTTAGGGGAAGTGATTTTTGAAATGATCCTTAAAGCAATGATGACATTAATAGATACTTTTAACACAACCCCTTACTTTTAAACTATTAAGTATATCACAAGATAAACTTAAAATGGGACAGTGGTGGCACACACCTTTAGTCCCAGCATTCAGAAGGCAAAGGCAGGTGGATAAACTTAGGATGCCTTGGAGCTATTAATAGGATATTAATAAACCATGAAGAAAAGTACTGAAACAAAGAAAAGTAAAATTTACAAGGAAAGCATCAATCTTTTTAAAAGCATCTTGAAAGAGCAGTGGAAGATCTGAGATTTTGTGGTACCCAAAAGAATAATGGTAAAGATAATGAATATTCTTATGTCGATCATCTATTTTTTTTAGGTTAAAAATTTGATAATTATCCAGTGAAGATTTCTGTGTTAAATCTTATCTTGCCATTCATGATACTCTTAATTTTCTATTTGCTTTGATGTCTAGATGTAGCAGTCATTGTCTCATGGACACCATGTTCGATTTATTTGTTTATTTTCTGTTTTCAAGTTGAATTTTTTGTTAGAATGTCTAATACATGATGAATTATATATTTTATTCATTTGTAGAATGTTTCCCACAGTTTCTTTTGAAGAGTATTAAAGAGAAAGTGGTTATATAATTATTATTAGGTAGAATAATTGATTGAGACAAGGATAGTAGTGCTCACCTGTAGTGCCAGCACTTGGAAGGCAGAAGCAGGAGGATTGCCACATGGAATCAGAAAACCTGATTAACATAGTGAGTTTAATTCAGCTTATTTGCATATTTAGTTTTAGCTCAGCTCTTCATTTGCCATAGTGCTGTGATTGCTTTCTCCCATGCTTCTTTGCATCTTCTTGGTTCATAAGACATCTAAAATCTGTCAGAGCGTGATGCTGTTATGCATGGTCTTTGTTTTCTTTTGCTGATGTAATTAATTACTCTGATTTTGATCTTCAAGTTGTTTATGTGTTTGCTTTATACTTTATTTTTTGATATCTGCTGTTTTATATTCACTAATTAATTAAATAACTGTTACTTACTGCTTCTCTCTCAACTGAATGTGTATCCCAGATTTTAGGTTCTTTTGATAATTCTTTCTCTCTCTCTCTCTCTCTCTCTCTCTCTCTTTGTGTGTGTGTGTGTGTGTCTGCTACCAACGTCTGTGCCTGTGGGACTTCACATTTCAAATCATTAACTTGATTTTATAAAACATCTTAACATAACCTTTTAATAAAATCTTTGAATGAATTACACACTATAAAATATTCTTATGAATCTTTTCTCCTTGAAATCAACCGTGTGAAATCTAGTAAGTTTAAGGTTGGGTGACATTTTTGGTTTCAAAAAATAATAAATACTCTCTCCATGCCCTGATTTTCATTTTCCTCATGATTATGTTCAGAAGTCTTGATTTTCACCTATATGTATTGCTATTGCTAGAAGCACAGTGCCATTTAGGTCAAATATAAATCAGGGAGTATAGTTAGGAGCCTGCTTAGCCTTCTCCTTTTGCACACACTGGTCCTCCTATCTGTCCTGCTATGACACACTTCTGTGCCCCTCCCCCTACTATTTCTCCATGTCATTCTTAGTGTGGCACATTATTTTCCTGTATATTCAAGCTCAACTATTCATTTGTCCTAGCTCTTTGAGCCCTTTCCCTAGTGTTTGATATTGTCTGCTAGATACACAAGAAATTTACTGTCTACCAAAGCATGATTCAATCACACATGGTCCTTGTTTTCTCTTTTTAGTGTCTTTAACATTATTTTACATGTTTTTAAGTCATTTTCATTTCTTCAAATTGCATTTTTATTGTTATCACTTTTTTCTTAGAACAATTTTTTAGTCTGGTGATTTGAATTTGACTTTATGTCACATTAGTTCTATTTAAATTTCTCTCCAGTATTGAAAATATTTTTCCTGTTAATATATCAGTGTGGCTTACATTGGATCACCTAAGCCATTTTACAAATCTACTAATCATATTTTAATTATTTTTAATATCTTACCTTGAAGAAATCTAAGTTATTTATGAAAACTCTTCTAAGTTATTGTCTGATGAGACAAAACTGAGTGAATTTCATTTCAAGCTATTTTATTGCTAAAATTTTTAGTTTGATAATTCACTTTACTTTATTTCTAATGAATATATATTTAGGCTTATACATTTATTTGGCTATTTCCAATACTAATTAAAATTTCTGCAAGTATAATTTTTATCTTCAACCAAACAGGTTAGCTAGATTAAGAGACTAAAACAGAAGGGAGCGATTTTCCGGAAATAGGAACCATAATATATAGTTGTGGATGAACTCGGGGGTTGCTAGAATAAAAGGATCAAATGGAGTAGAGATGATGACGCTAAGGTAAGGACTACAGGGAGGGAAAAATAAAACTATGGTTCATTTGAAGGATAATATAAAAACACAATTCTAAACTATAGCTTTCCAAATTATATACATACATGAAGGGGATCCAAATGGTATCACCAAATATCAGGAGAGACAAAGCTCCAGCTGAACAAATGAAGGGAACTCACAAACAAACCAGGCTATTGCCAAGCCTATTGGTTGCCCTCCCAAACTAATGGTAAGGTCTTATCTTATTGTTCTTGACAGTACCTACAAAACTCACAGAACCTGAAGACTATGAATTGTTTCCTACATAGAAAATTCACCGCTACTGATAGGGTACTGGATACCAAAGGAGGAAGGTAAACACTAAACAAGCTACAATCCCTTCTATTTACAATGGTGACATGTCTGAAGACACCAGTGAGTAGTCAGACAAAATTTAAGGCCCAACACTGCCAGGGTGGCAACAAACCTGAGATTGGATAGGCTAGTTACCTAATAGAAAAGCATATATCACTGTACTTCAAAAGGACAGAAGAAATAAAAAGACTTAAAATTTTCTGCTGTGCCTATAGGTCAATTTTCAGTCACCATCACAGTACCTTCCCACTTGCTGGAGATGAGAAAAAATAAAGAAATAGACAGCTGGACTACGTGCAAATAGTGATAGACTTGGGGTCACTCAGGCCCAAATAGGATGTCTTCATCAATTTTCTTCTCTCAAGTTTCAGAGAACTCTGAAAAGCAGAAGCAGAAAGATTATAAGAGCTAGTGAGCATGGAAGAAACCAAGGGAACAAGGTCATCTAGTCACAAGAGAACTGACCCACATGTGAGCTCACAGAGACTACAACAGAATACACAGAGCCAGCACACTGTTAAAAGAGATGAATTTCTAGTTCTCAACTTGAAAGTGGGCACAAGCCTCCATCCCTAAGCTAAAAGCTATTCCAAAAATGAAAATATAGTTTTGTCCTGCAGAGTCTCCTTGGGTATACAAGCCAAATTCTAGGACTGGACTCATATTTAGCAGTTGATGGCCAACATAAAATAAACTCAATGGTATTTTTGACAGTTTTGGTTTCATACTTTGTCTGAGTATTAAGTGTTTCACCTTCCAATCTTTTGCTCATAAATTATTGCCATTCTTTCCAAGAATCACTAGTCTGGAGTCTTTGTCACAACTTGCCAACTATGGGACTTTCTGGACTTTGTGAGTATACACAAATGCCCACAGGACTTTTGGATTTGCCCTCCTACAGAGCCACCAGACAATATTTCAGCACACAGGTTCTTATAAGCATCAATTCCAAGAAAAGAAATGATAGCAGAAGATTTTTTTAAAGTTTTTTTTTTTTGTACCATGATTACATTGTTGAATGTCTTGATCGTCACCATAGAGATTTCGCATGACGGATGGGGATGGAGCCAGAGACCCACATTTGCATCAGAGCAAGGGACTGAGCTACCAGGGTCCAGTGGAGGGGCGAAGGGAGAGGATGAGCAGGAAGGTCAGGACCATGAGGGACTGGCCCACCAACAGAGACAGTGTGCTTGATCTATTGGGAGCTCATCAAATTCAACTGGACCAGGACTGAATGAGCATATGACCAAATTGGACTCTCTGAATGTGGCTGTCAATGGGAACTGACCGGGAAGTCAATGATAATGGCACAGGGACCTATCTCTTCTGCATGTATTGGCTTTTGGGGAACCTATTCTATATGGATGCACACCTTCTTGGACCGGGATGGAGCGGGAAGGGCCTTGGGCTTCCCACAGAACAAAGTATCCTGCCCCATCTTAAGGAAGCAAGGGGACGGTGGGTGGGGTATTGGGGTGTGGGAGGGCCGGGAACAAGGGGAGTAAATGTAAATTTTTCTTTTAACAATATAAAATAAATAAATAATTTTTTTTAAAAAAAAGTTTTGTTGTTGTTGTTGTTTTGGCCTGAGGAGATAGTTCACAAATAGCTATTGTCTAGCACTTGGAAATCCTTGAATTTGATATTTACAAAACAAAACAGAAAACAGAAAAAGGAAGAGAAAAGAAAGAAGCATAAAGGAAATAGAGAAAGGGAAATATAAACAAGAATTTAGTTTGATTATTCACAACTTGAAAGACCCATCTCCTAAGAAAGCATTTTGGTAGATTATTGCCTGCGAAGACGGAAAGGCTTGGTGTCTTAACTCTCTCTGTCTTCTCCTTAAACTAGATTCCAGTAGATCACTTACGTCAAGTGTGCTCCTTGTTCATGTTTCTGTTTCACCTGCCTTATATAAATATATTTGACATGTTGAGCAAGATTGCATTGCTATCATGATCTATATTAATAGTTATAAGTTTTCACTGGCGCATAATTTTATACTACTGTTATATTTATATTTATATTTATACTACTGTTATATATTGAGTTATATGCATCTGATAAAAAGGAAAGCACTTTTGTCTTCAAACAACAAAAGTGTTATATTAATTATAAAGTATTCCAAATTTCATAAAATATTATATCTGTAGAAAAATAGTATAACAAAATTTTATCAAAACTTAATTATTTGTCAATAGTTATGTTTTATATTGTAATTGAGACAAACTATGTTTAGGTAGAAATAGGGAAAATTAAATTATATACAAATATATATTTTGAGAGTGAAAAAAACCTCATTATATCTGTTTTCTTATAATTAAGTGTGTATTTGCCTTGTGCTACCAGTAGAAATTGTCCACATCAATTAAAGGAAGTATTGAACTCATGGACTACACTAAAAATAAGAAATGGGACTCACTGAACTTGTACTGAAGTTGCCATCAAACAAAAAACACAGTTACCTATGATTTCAATGGAAAAGCTTTTTTTTCAGAAAATAGAAGTTGAAAACTTGTTACTGCATTAACATTCATATCTGCTTATAGTAGAATATACTCACAAGTAGATAAACATATATGTATATACATTCACATTAACATGTGCACCCCAATTATACACAGACACACACATGTACACACACATGCACACACAGAGAGACAGAATTAACATATGCACACGTACCTGGGCACACACATGTGCATACAGATATAAGCATATTGACACATATTTGCACAGGCATGTATACACACATGCATCCACATTCACAAAATACATGTACATACACAAAATGAGTTCTTTTTATTGCCTTTTTCAGGTAATGCATCAAAGGCATTTCAAAAAAAGCACTCATTATAAAGATGGTGACCTAATTAACATTGTATGTTAGTAAAAATAACTGTAAAATTGACAAAATTAGCATAGTACATTTAAGGGCATAATTTTATAGTATACTTTTTCAGTTGACAGCCTTTTTACTATGCTTTCTAAAACTGTCTCCAGACATTGTTTCTTTTTTTCCCTTTATTTTTTTCATTCAAAAATTTACACCTTCTCCCCTTATCCCAGTCCCCACCCCCGCTCTTCCAATACCCTCCCCCCACCCTTCCACTACCACTCCTCCCTCCCCCTGCTAACTTAAGATACAGCAGGGTAGCCTGCCCTGTGTAAAGTCCAAAAGCCTCCCCCCTCCATCCTGGCCCAAAAAGGTGTTCATCAAAATAGACTGGGTTCCCATAATGCCTAATCATGCAGAGAAGATAGGTCACAGTGTCATTATAGATGGCTACTCAGTCTGCCCCCATTGGCAGCAACATTCAGAGACTCTGATTTGGTCATATGCTCCATCATTCTCAGTCCAGCAAGATTGAGTGAGCTCTCATTAGATCAGGCACATTGTCTCAGTGGGTAGACCAGCCCCACGCAGTCCTGACGTCCTTGCTCATCTT
>JAQHUG010000142.1:1945400-1957011 GCA_028555095.1 Dicrostonyx torquatus
CTGTTTGGGTGGAATGTTCTATAGATGTCAATTAAGTCCATTTGATTCATTACATCTCTTAGATCCCGTATTTCTTTGTTAAGTTTCTGTCTGGTTGACCTGTCCATTGTTTAGATGGAGTGTTGAAATCTCCTACTATTAGTGTGTGGGGTTTGATGTGTGTTTTGAGATCAAGAATTGTTTCTTTCACATATGTGGGTGCTTTTATATTAGGGGCATAGATATTCAGGATTGAGACTTCGTCTTGATGAATTTCTCCTGTTATGAGTATGAAGTGTCCATCTCCATCTCTTCTGATTGCTTCTAGTTTGAAATCAATTTTGTTAGATATTAGTATAGCCACTCCTGCTTGTTTCTTGGGGCCGTTTGATTGAAATACCTTTTCCTAACCCTTTACTCTGAGATAATGTCTGTCTTTGTGTTTGAGGTACATTTCTTGTAAGCAGCAGAATGTTGGATCCTGTTTTCGTATCCATTCTCTTAACCTTTGCCTTTTTAATAGGTGAATTGAGACCATTGATATTAAGTGATATTAATGATCAGTGGTTGTTAAGTCTGGTAATTTTTTCCCCCAGTGGAAGTGTTTGTGTATTTCCCTCCTTTGAGTTGTGCTGGTGGAGGATTATCAGATGTCTGTGCTACTCTGGGTGTTATTGGGTTCCTTGGTTTGTGGTTTTGCTTCTAAGACTTTCTGTAAAGCTGGGTTTGTGGCTACGTATTGTTTAAATCTCTTTTTGTCCTGGAATATCTTGTTTTCTCCATCGATGGTGAATGCAACCTTTGCTGGGTATAGTAGTCTGTGTTTGCATCCATGGTCTCTTAGTGTATGTAGCACATCTATCCAAGACCTTCTGGCTTTCATGGTTTCCATAGAGAAGTCGGGTGTAATTTGATAAATTTACCTTTATATGTTACTTGACCTTTTTCCTTTGCTTCTCTTAATATTCTTTCTTTATTCTGTATTATTTGTGCTTTGATTATTATATGGCAAAGGGATTTTTTTAAATCTCATCTATTTGGTGTTCTGTATGCTTCTTGTACTTTGATAGGAATATCCTTCTTTAGATTGGGAAAGTTTTCTTCTATAATTTTGTTGAATATATTTTCTGGGCCTTTGAGCTGTAGTTCTTCTCCTTCCTCTATCCCTATTATACTTATGTTTGGCCTTTTCATGGTGTCCCAGATTTCCTGGATGTCTTGTGTTAAGAATCTTTTGGATTTGTTGTTTTATTTAATTAATGAGTTTATTTCCTCTATAGTATCTTCAGCGTCTGAGATTCTTTCTTCAATCTCTTGTATTCTGTTGGTTATACTTGTCTCTGTAGTTCTTGTTCATTTACCCAGATTTTTCATATCCATCCTTCCCTCAGTTTGTGTTTTCTTCGTTACCTCCATTGCATTTTTCAGCTCTTGAACTGTTTCTAATACCTGTTTGATTGCTTTTTCTTGGTTTTCTTGGGTATATTTGAGAGCTTTATTCATTTCCTCTAACTTTTTGTTTGGCTTCTCTTCCAATTCTTTAAAGGCGTTCTTCACATCCTGTTTTAGGGCCTCTATTATCTTCATAATATCACGTTTAACGTCGACTTCTTCTACTTCTTCTGGAAAAGGGTGTTCAGTATTCTTGTTGTATGATCACTGGATTCTGGTGTTTTCATGATGCTTTTCTTTTTTTGGAGGAATTCTTGCATTGGTGTCTGCCCATCTCTTCCCCTCTGGGTCTCGGACCCCAGCACTGGAACAGGAACTCCTGGTGGTCCGGGAGCAGATCTCGCAGAGGAAAGGGCGAACTTGGGGGTGGGGGGCAGGGATGTGTGGAATCGAGGGGCTCCCGCAGCCGGTGCTGGTGTTGCCCGCACTGTGTCCAGGTTGCCCTCCGTCAGAGCTCCCACTCACTCATCCCTCTGGGTTTCCAACCCCAGCACCAGAACAGAAACTTCTGGTGGTCCACGGAGGAGATCCCGCAGAGGAAAGGGCGAACTTGGGGTGGGAGGCATGGATGTGTGGAATCGAGGGGCTCCCGCAGCTGGTGCTGGTGTTGTCTGCACTGTATCCCAGTTGCCCTCCGTCAAAGCTCCCACTCGCTCACCCCTCTTGAGACATTGTTTTAACATTTTGAGGGCTCCTTCATTTTCCTGTAGTTATTATTTTTTAGCATTTACTTTCTTCTAATGTTCTTTATATCTAAAATCATTAGTAATTATTATTTAGCTTCTAATCATACACTATGGTGGGCTTTGTCATACATCCTTTGTGAAAAAACAGAGATGGGACATCACCATTACTCTCTCTTTGTGTTCTTATTGCTCAATTAGCTCCAGCAGACACATTGTGATTTTGATAATATCTACTCCACCTCAAACCTCCATAGTCAACCCTTTTACCTCCTATCATACACATAGTTGCTCTGCTCTGTATTTAATATTAACCATGTAACACTAAATGATGGCTCCTAAAGCACAAAAACCCAAAACTTCTTATGAAAAGACAAAAACGGAACTCAACAGAAATTCTCAATTTTCATCCCCTCGATTGAACAATGTCCATACTAGAGGATGTGTTTGTGTGTGTTTGTGTATAAGGTGTAAGGTTAGTTGCTAATGCTGAAGAAATTGATAATCACTAATTCTAAATACTTCTCTCCATCACGGACTGATGAAACTCAGTATTTAACTTATCGATGAGATCTCAAACTTTGGCCCATGCATATAGTCCCTCCCACATTATTCCATATGCATGTTATACGTAGCAACAGATTTTGCTGAAGAGATTAACAAAATGTCTTTGTTAATCCTTTTTGTAGGGTTAAGCCAATAATTTTTAACTATTTCTTACCCTCTTCACTTTTCTGTGCTGTAGTGTTAATCAATCTTCCATCCTGTATGCAAATTAACACAGTTTCTTTCTAATATTTCTTTCATTGAGTTGAAAGGAAAAGCTGAAATTACCAAACTTATGCCATGCCTCACTGACTACATAGGCAATTTATCCCTGGTTTCTTGTACCACCAATCAAAACATAGAAACTGCTAGATTCCCATGGAAGAAGCAAGCTGTTTCTGCAGTCATAGAAATCATCAACTCAATTGAAACATTATAATTACCATACTTCTGCTTTATAAAATGAATTGCAAATAGAAAATGTCCTTCTATTTATGACTTTCCTAAGCACATCTGTTAGTACCTTGTGAGAGAGATTATGCCACAGTATGCCATTTATCATCAGCATTTTTAGAACATTTTCTTAAACGGTATGTAACAAATAAGGACTAGTATATTTTCAATACCTCAGCAAAATCTGGAATTATTCTTAAACCTTCCAACACCACTGCTCATTTCTTATGTTTAGAAAAATGCATTAAAAATTATTCCTCATGGCGGGACACCTGCAGCCATATTTTAAACTACAAATATAGTAATAGGAACTTTCTTTCAGTATAAATCACATGCATGTTAAAAATGATTTGCCCAATATATTAAATGTATGATCTACATAAGGGCTACAAATGTATCCTCATAAAAAAGACGAGGCAATGTTCCTATTACAGCACTTGTTCCTCAGGCTGAGTATCATAAGAATTAATTTTCTGCTTTATATGTGTTGGAAATAAACTACAAAATGTCCAAAATTAATATAAATTCACATCAACATATGGCATTTGTTATTCAAATATATTTGGTTTAATTGTATTAGAAATATAGATTATGAATATGTGTAATAATGCAATAAAACATTTTTATTACAATATTATCTGAGTTTCCTGAGAATTGTCTTTCTTTCAATAGCTGAATGTAAAAAAAAGAAACTCATAAGTTAATGTTAATTCTAAATGAAGATAGGTAGATATACAGATAGATAGATAGATAGATAGATAGATAGATAGATAGACAGACAGACATCCTCACACTGGCATTTCTAGGAGATATGTATTTCAGCACAATATTATGCTTGTCCTCACACTTTCCTCATAGTACCAAAAGTTCTACATTCCCACTCATATCAAGGTGTAAGTATTGGTACCATTTCTCTTTGATCCACTAGAAAATAGGAAGGAAGATTGAGCAGAATTCTGGGCCCTATTTTGGGAAATAAAGAAAGTTTTTGTCTTGTAAATGTAATAAGATGTGTGATGTATTTAGACAAAATCTTTTAATCTGTTGGTGGTAGCCTGGAAATAATAACGTATAAATCAAAGGCTAGTGACATTAAACATATAAACCATATAAAATTGTGTTCAAGTGCTTGCAGAAAACAGATTCTGTGGTTACCAATAGCATAAGTATTTAAGAATAGTGTCATATGGAAAACGTCAGTGGAGTACTGGTCGGCTGGCTACAAGGCATGCATTGACCAGCATAGTACATCTCCACTGTTTAGTATGTGACATTTTCTATTCGCATTATTGAAATACTTTCTTGAAATCACATATAGAGTAAAGATAGAATCAGTCAATATAATTGTATGATACAAAGGTATTAGTATAGTCCTAGAAGCCAAATGCTTTTATCTGAAGTAATTCCATGGTTTAAAACCTTCAGGTACTTTAACTATTATATCTAAATGTCTTAGGCAAGAGAAGGGAATATGACAATTATATGTATATAATATATATGTATATAATATATGGGTATATGCATATATCATACATCAAAGCTATTTATTGGTTCTGAATAAGTAAAGAAACATTTTTATATTAATGTGGCTCTGAAATTCAATTTCAATGTCCAAGTGAATATAAAATATAAAATACAGATTAAAATTTTAATTAAAGCTGGCAATACAAATTTTGCTTACTTAGAAACTAATATTTTTAGAATGATGTCCAGTGATAAGAATACTAAGCTAAATTTAAATTATTATTTAATCTTCCTCCATCCCTCTTCCTTATTTCTATTTCCCTTTTATTCTCTCTCATATATTGCCCTCCCCCCTCTATTTATGATGCTGGGAATCAAATCAAGGTCTATGTGAATTTTAGGCAAATGCTCTAACCTAGAGCTATATAGATGCTGCTACCAACAGCTCCCTTAGCTATTCCTCTATCTATGAAACCTTCACGTACTTCAGTGACATTGCAATGAACATGCGTACTAAGAAGACACAAGCTGTAATTTCCATCTTGTGACATTATATTGGATCATGAATAATTTATATAACTTTAGGATTTATGAAAATACTAGGAAACAAAAAGTGTTGATAATAAAGTTGATTTTAAGAATAGTTTTCTAAACATATATAGATCCTCCTGGAAATCAGAAGCAAACAAGATCGCCAGGCAAAAGTCAGAAGCACAGGTGTGGGGATGGGTATGGAGGTAGGAGTTGGGAGTGGAGGTAGGGAAAAGGGAGGGCGTAGAAGGGAGAAGGGAAGAACATGGAAGAGCTTGGGGGTGGAGGAGGGTAGAAATGGAGGAAGGGTGGATATTGGAGAAGGGAATAAGATATCTACATTAAGGGAGTCATTTTATGTTTGGCAAGAAAGTTGTCTCTAGAAGGGATCCCAGGTGTCCACAGGGATGTCCCCAGCTAGGTATTTGGACAGCAGAGGAGAGGGTTCCTGAACTAGCCTTGTCCCATAGTGACATTGATGAATATCTTGATCATCACCAGAGAAATTTCACCTTATGGGTGGATATAAAGTCAGAGACTCACATCCACATCAGAACAAAGGACTGAGATCCCAAGGTACAGTTGAAGAGCAGAAGGCGGGAGAAGATGAGCAAGGAAGTCAGGACCACGAGGGACTGGCCCATCAACTGTGACAGTGTACCTGATCTATTGGGAGCTCATCAAATCCAGGTGGACCAGGACTGAATGAGCTTATGACCAAACCGGAGTCTCTGAAAATGGCTGCCAACGGGGACTGACTGAGAAACCAATGATAATGGCCTAACTCTTCTGCATGCAGTGGCTTCTTGGGAACCAGTCTATATGGTTGCACACCTTATTAGGCCAGGATGGAAGGGGAAGGGCCTTGTGCTTCCCACAGGGCAGGGTACCCTGCCCCCTCTTAAGCAGGAGGAGGGATACTGGGGGAGCGGGAGGGCTGGGGACAAGGGGAGTAAATGTAAATTTCTCTTTTAACAATAAAAAAATAGTTTTCTATTTAATGCATAAAATATAACTAAACATAAATAGAAAACTCTTTCAAAGTTTAACAATGATTTTGCTGAAATTTGAGACAGTTCTACTTAAATGATATGCAATTAATCTAATTCATGACATTAATTGTTAAATATATTTCATAATAGAACAGCTGTCATAGCTTAATTATTATACTTTGGTAGTACTATGTTCTTCAAATTAACTTCAGTGGATTTAATATGAACAGGGTATACTGCAACCATAAATGATCAAATCATCATCAAATTGTTTGCTTGATTACTCTCTCTCTCTCAATAATCCTCCATTCTGGAAAATGTAACTTTCAGAGTTTTAAAGATGAAAAGGCTGGAATCCACCTTCTAAACTGCATATACACAGTATTCCTTCTTCTAGTACATTTTGTTCTTACCTTATACTCTCTATATTAATTTTCTAGACTCATACCATTTAGCATGGGCTGTATCAGATTTCTTATTCCTTCCTTCCCTCTATTCTCTCTATAAAAGTATCTATATAGCAGAGCTATCATATCAATGAAATAGCAAAGGGGCAAGTGACTGGCCTGAAAATCTAATTTAAAAATAAAATGAGCATGTGTTTTTCCCACCCTTCAGCACTCACCTTTGGAAAAATATTTGTTTTTTCTTACATTAAATTTTACATCAAAACAGTTTTTAAACAAACAAAAGAAAAGCTCAACATTTTGCTAGCTTGACTAAATATCAAGCCACGCACAGTCTGTCCTTACAAAACACAAAGATGATAAATGTAGGAATGTATTCCACAAAACAACAGTATCATTCAAAAACCTGAGAAACATCAGTTCCCAAAGAATACTAGGGTAAAATATTGGAGAATACAACGTGATTTCTTGGAATGATGGCATCTATCCCATCCATGACTGACAAAGTGACACTAAAAACCACCAAGAGAATCATCAGTATTATGAGAGAGGAGAGTGGGTGCAAGATACCTGGTATCAGCAGTTTTCTGTGTTGTCTTGAGGTCTATTCTTTGGAAAGTGAGAGACCATAACCACTGGTCTTGCTTCTCAAGAAGACCTGTTGGACAAACATCCATTTGTTGATCTGAAACTAGCCTACCTGGTTCCCAGCAACCTTTTCAGGAAATTCAGGATTTGGGCTGTGGCATGGTTTATTTGGTTCTTTGTTCACTTCTTTGATTAGATATGTTTATAGTGAGATATGAAAACAAAATTGGACTAGAAGTAATCAAAAAATTTTATGCCAACTCCTAAAGAATCATTTGCAAATTTGGGCAAGAAAATTATGTTTTTTGAAGAGATTTGTACTACTAAGATTATAAAAATGTTGGCCTTAAGGAATAGAACATATCACACCAGTTATTGGCTGGATTTACGTTTAGTTTATTTTGGAAGACTTTGCTTTGAAGAGAACAACCTGGCACACAGTATGTATAAGCCTGCTCAAAGAATACTCTTTCAGTTTCTTTCACTATGCTAAGCCTCTCCACAGTTTACAGATGGTTTCTAGTATATAATCCACTGCACAAGGTGGCAATAGTCCTTGGTGTCATTTACAGGTTGTGATCCTTGCAAGAATTATGAATATAGGTGTTTTGGAGTGAGAGAAACCTCCAATTTTAAGCCACTGTTTGTAGTCAAGGCAATAACATGTATCTGCTTGTAGTTCTTTAGTGGAAAGTCTGTGAAAATGAGGGTGAATATGAAGACAAAGTAAAAACCAAGGAAGGTGAAGGTAAAAGTGACAGAAATTTGGGATATTTGTATAGGATAATTGCAGGTCAAAAGAGACCATGAAGTCTAAGTCCTATATAAATTTGCCTTGCCTCTCAGAAGAGATTTGATTGAGAACATTTGAGAAATAAAAGAATGCTTTGGGGGAAGCAACTGCATTTTTTGTCTCTTAGAAATATAACATTTATATATATTTAAATTTGATTTAAAATATTCTTTATAATTTCATTCATTAGTACTATATTTGCATCATTTCCAACCGCCTAAAACAATTTGTTCATGTGTTTTTCCAACTTCTAAAATCCATAATCTCTCCCTCTTGAATTCTATAATTACACATACAAATGTATATGTAGTATGTATATAAACACACACATACACACATATATATAACATACTGAATTCATTTAATGTTGTTCATATACATGTGTTTAAGGCTATACATTTGCATTTATATATTCTATGAGGGAATTCATCCATCTTGTATTTGAATTTTAAATGTGATTGAATGAGATATGTCTGTTTGTTAAATTAACAAGTATATCTTTAATGGTTAATATTAAGAGCGGGTTTAATCAGATTGAGAGATCCCTTGTATATTGGCAAAGCATATTTCCTTGAGGTTCTATGAGGACATTTACAGAGACAATCATTTAAAAGATGAAGTACTGCCAAGAAAGTGTGGCACATCACACAGTAGATCAGGAACCTATAAAGAGTGAAGGGGAGAAAGGAAAAAGAGTGATAGCACAAATTCTGGCTTTTGGCCACCATGACATGAATTGTTCTCACTGCAAAGCCCTTCTGCTATAGTGAATCCCCTTACCACTGTTCCATAAGAAGAATAAGCCTACACTAGCCTAAAACCCTGAGTATCTTCAAAGTTGTCTTCCTAGGTACCTTGCCATAAAAATATAAAATTAAACATGAGATAGCAAGAATTACACTCATTTGCTTTATTTTGCTTTGTAATTTATAATTGCAGTGAGAGAAAAATAAATTTAGAAAATTGTGGGCTCTGACATCTGCCAGCCTGACACGGCCATGGCTGGAATACAACCTGGCTAGCTGGAAAGCTAGCAACTTAGAAAGACAAAAGGTACAGGCTTGGCTCCAGCCTTACTTTTTACATGTAGATGCCCCAGGAAGGAGTTGCTGGCTCCAAAGCTAGTGAGATATGCAAATGTATGGATGAAAGGTGTGGTGTCCCTGGAAAAGGAATGTGAATAGAGAATTCCTGAAGGTGGAGGAGCAATTCAGGTTTGGGCAGAGCTTCGGGGAGAAAAATAAACGCAAAGTCATGCTGTAAAGGACAAGAAGTCCCCAGCTGCCTTTGAATAATGATGGTGTGAAAGCCTGTTTCTTCCTCACGCCTCCGAGAACACACTTAGGGCAAAGCACCAGTTTCTATGTTGGGGCGACTGTCCCCGACATAATGGTGCCCAATGTGGGGCTAACGACTGAACCCCGAGAAAGCTGGAGAAAAGGAAGTAATATGAAAAGACAGCGTGGTGCAAACAACTCAAGATGGAGAGGCAACGTGGAGGAACTTCAAGAAGCAACGTGGAGGAACTTCGAGAAGCAATGAGGAGGAACCCCGAGAGACCAACGCAGATGGGACCATGAGGAGACCGTGAGGACCGGCTGCTGAATCTGGAGAGATGCAGAACAGAGGAACAGACTGACGGAGAAGAAAGTGAGGCAGATCTGAGAACCCCAAAAACAAGGAAGAAGTGAACAGATGGGAGGAACTTGTGAGAAAAAACCACGTGGACACGTGAGTTTTGTGCGTTTAGATTACAAAACGAGACAGTAGTTTTCGGGAATATAATTTGTAATTACAAACATGGGTCAAAGAGAAAGCAGTCGTATGGCTATGCAATTGATTGAGGACATTTTAAAAGACAGAAGAGAAAGGATACAGGAAGGACAAATACAAGAATTTTTAGAATTCATAGAGGAGATATGCCCTCGCTTTACTGAGCGTAGGGCATTAGACACGGCTGTATGGAAAGAAGTAGGGATGAGAATCCAACAGCATTATTGTAATTATGGAGCAGAAAGCATTCCGGAAGATATGCTTTATTTATGGATGCTAATACAGGAAAGTTTGAATGTAGACTCTGACTAACAGGAAATAGTTACATCAGCCCCATCTGAGGAGCTGCTAGATAAGTTTTCAGAATGGAATAATTTCAACAGGCTAGAAAATGGTTCAGACCATGAAAGGGAGGCTTCATCTTTCTCACTAGCAAATAACAGTGATGAAAGACATAGACACGAGGACAGGGTTGAGAAAGAAATAAAAGGCTTGAGAAGAATGATAACCTCACTATCACACAGAGTAGGAACTATGCAGATACAGGATTCTTGTCAGAGGAATGATGGTTTTCCTACAGCAATGTCAGGTTTAGATCAGCCTTCAGTTCAGAGTATGCCAAAAATGAAACAGAGGCATGACGATGATAGTGAATCACCTAACAAGCTTGTCTCAGAAAAGCCATTGACAGAGGAGAAGAGATGCAAGGATTTCAATTATTCCCAGTTATGGAACAGAGGGATGCACAGGGAAATTTAACTAGGATACACACGCCTATATCATTTAAATTACTCAAAGAATTAAAAACCGCTTGCGCTCAATACAGAGCAATGGCATCCTTTACTCAGACACTGGTGGAAAATATGGCAGCAGAGGCTTTACCTCCAGCAGACTGGAAGCAGATAGCCAAGGCTTGCCTATCAGGAGGAGATTATCTATTATGGAAAATGGAATTTACAGAGCAATGTCAAGCTACAGCTGAGAGAAACAGAGTCAGACAGATTCATATTTCATATGAGATGCTGGCAGGTGAAGGACGCTATATAGAGATAAGTCAGCAGTTAGAATATGATGAGGTAGCTTATGTCCAGATCAGTGCAGCGGCCAAAAAGGCCTGGAATAAGCTCCCATTGTCAACAGACAGAGGAATTATCTAGCATAAGACAAGGATCAGATGAATTGTTTCAGGATTTTGTTTCCAGACTTACACAGGCTTCTGATAGACTAATTGGAGACACAGAGGCGGTGCAGATAATAATTAAACAATTAGCATATGAGAATGCCAATGCTATATGCAAGGCAGCTATAAGACCTTTTAGGAAACAAAGTAATGTTGCAGATTATATCCGAATTTGCTCAGATATTGGCCATTCTTATACACAGGGGATGGCGTTAGCTGCTGCTTTGCAGGGCAAGACAATTAATGATGTCTTAACTCAGCAGGAAGACCTAGCCCCAGGGAGAATGCAAGCTATAGGAACACCTGGAGGCTGTTTTGGATGTGGTCTTCTAGGTCATCAGATCAGACAGTGTCCTAACAGGAGAACAAGCCATAGAACTACAAAGGGACCAGGGTTATGCAGAAGGTGCAAAAGAGGAAAGCATTGGACTAGCGAATGTAGATCAAAGAGAGACGATCCAGGAAATCCCCTTTTGGGAAATGGATTCAGGGGCCAGCCTCAGGCCCCACGACAAATTAATGGGGCAGTTCAGCAACCTGTACACCACAAGGAGAATTATACGGGATCTCTTCAGAGCAACCCCAGGTAGTGCAGGGCTTGACCTCAGTTCAGCCATATACATGGTTCTAACGCCTGAGATAGGGATGCAAGCACTACCCACAGGAGTCTATGGACCGTTACCAAAAGGCAGTGTAGCTTTGTTGATAGGGAGAAGTAGCACAACTATGCAAGGGATCCTAGGAGCCCCTGGAGTTATTGATGCTGATTT
>JAQHUG010000142.1:1972782-2003966 GCA_028555095.1 Dicrostonyx torquatus
AGCTCAATAAAACAATCAATCATAAGTAATAAATAAATTAATATTTTGCTGATAAGAAAGATATCAGGTAGGCCTTAAGAGTAAGGAAGGTCAAATAAAATATTGATCATCTTCATTTCTACAAAAAACTCCGTCTCAAAAATTAGTTTGCACACTTATGAAAATCAGTTAGAAAGGTAAGTTAGGCTTATTGTACCATTATAGTTTATACTGTTTGTATTATAGCAAGTCGTTCTGTGTATTATTATACTAGGTTTTTCCAGGGAAAATCAAATTGTACATTCTATTCATACATTAATGATTCATATTAAACTGAAAATAAGTTACATGAGGAAGGTTAGGGCATTATGGTTTTAAGTACTCTTAAGTTTTTCTGGGTTGCTCCTTTATAGCATTTACCACAACTGTTGAAGTTCAAAATAATATTTTTTGTTCATTTTCTTTTTTATTGTTGTTTAATTTTGAGATTGTTGATTAATTATATTTTTCTCTTCCCTTTCCTCTCTTCAAATTTTCCCATAAGCAAATCCCAGCTCTTCTTAAAATTCATGGCCTCTACTTTCACCAATTTTTACCATAAGTAGCACATATACATTTGTGTGTATATATGTGTGTGTGTGTGTGTGGTTGGGTATATATATATATGTGTATTGTGTGTGTGTGTATTGCAAAATATAACTCATTGAGCCTGTATAATGTTTTTATTTAAATGATTTTAGAGCTGATCATTTACCACCAGAAATATAAAGTATAACAGATGCGATTTTACACCAAAGGAAGAAAATACAATAGACAGATAAGAGTAAAAAAATAACTGGCTTTTGTTAGCTGTATTTCTTGATAAACAGATAAAAATCTTGACACTGTGGAGAGTTGATTACATCTAGAAAGAAATGTCTGAATCTTTAAAAGGTGAGAATTGAATATACAACTCAGAATGCATAAGTATATGTATTTTGTGAAATGTTTCATTTTGATGTAATTGTTAGCTTTCAGATTTGTTAGCTACTAGTTTCTGTCTTTTAATGGCATTTGTATTAGCACTATTACTTTCTGCCATTACTGGTAAACACTAACCCTATCAGTGCCTTAGATATATCCCAGAAATGGATTGGAAACTGCTAACAATACAAGCTAACTTTAAAAGGAAACAGCAGAAGTGGGCCATGACCATTCTGTCATAGAGTGAGTTGCCTAGGGCATTATCCTGCTATCTTCAGGACCTTTCACTAATAGGAGCAGAGCTGTCAGACAGGGACACAGTATCAATCTTCTTGTTTTCTTTAATGCTTTCGTACCATAATTCTTACCTTACAAAAGATATTTCAACAGAAGGGATAGTTAATACTTGAATTGGGAGTTGAATCAGACAAATAGTTCCAGTTAGGAAACAAACGATTGAAATTTCAGATAAGAAAAGTTGCATGTAGTGACTTTGCATTATATGATAAATATGCAGACAAAGTACTAAAGCAGGGTTATCTTCTGCCCCATTACATGGGTAATTACTAAGGGAGATGTTATATGACTTAAGCCAACTAAAACCCTAGGCTTCCCTGATTGCAGTATTCTGTGTACCAGAGGCAGAAATATTTCATTAATCCTACCAAGGCTTTTCATATAACTGTCTGGTCCTCACTTCCTAGCAACAGTTCACAAAGGTACTTAGTACCTTGTTAATGAGTATTAGCTTAGTAACAAAGCCAATATCCTTCATAACCCTTACTTTACAGATGGAGAAATAAAGTTTAAGTTAGAAAATTATGCATTAATAAACCTAAATGAAATTTAAGAGTAATATTTTATAGTATTTTATGAAAAAGTTACATTAATATATTTAATTTTGGCAGTTTTAAAGAAAACAAGTTCAAAATCAGTGCAAAAAGAAAACCTGTCACAGATGCCATCTCCATTAGAATGTAGTAGCATTTCTTCTTGGCCAACTAGTTTTTTTTTTTATTTTGCCAATTAGTTTTTTGTTTATTTGTTTTGTTTTGTTTGTTTGATTTTCAAGATCACAGAGATCTGCCGGCCTCTGTCTCACAATGTTGTAAAAGAGGTGGCTGTGGCCCCACCAAGGAGCAGGGCTGTTTTCCCGGAGCCCTGCTCCCAGCCGCCAGCTAGCTTATTCCCAAAATAACCACACAAAAATTGTATTAATTAAAATTTTGCCTGGCCCATTATCATTAGCCTCTTCTGGCTAACTCTTACATCTTAAACTAACCCATTCTAAAAGTCTGTGTGTCACCACGAGGTGGTGATCTTACCAGAAATCATTCAGCATGTCTGACTCTGGCGGCTTCATGGCGGCTCTCTCCCTGACTCGGTCTTCTTCCCAGCATCCTGTTCTCTTTTCCCCGCCTATCTAAGTCCTGCCCTATCAAATGGCCAAGGCAGCTTCTTTATTAACCAATGAAAGCACAGAAATAAAGAAGAACCCTCCTATACCATGACAAGAAGTGGGAATAAAGTCGTTCACCATGGCTTGGTCCAACCAGCCAAATTTTAAATGTATCTTACTCTCTCAATGTTTAGCTCTTGTTAAAGGTAACATATTGGTAATAATCATAGCACTTTCACTATTTACATCATTCTTGCTGCTTCCATTTTATGTTTTTGGTTATTCTTATCATATCCTGTTTCAAATGTCTACTTTTAAAGAAAAAAATATTTATAACTACTTCATTGTGATTTCGAAACAAATGAGAAACTTAATGGAGCAGGGAATAAACTCAGCTGTTGCTTTTTCAGATAAAAAGGCATTACTAGAATAATTTTCATAATTATTTCATATTATATTTATATCTAGTATTTCAATATATTTCATATTATAATAATGTTTTTAAATCATACAAGAGTTCATTTACAGGTATTATATAGGCAAGATATATGAAGATGACAGTAAGTTCCCAAAATATATCTTTCTCTCCAAGAAAATCTACTTTCAGTTGTTGTTTGCTTTAAGTTGTTTTTGTGGATCATTGAAGAGGAACTATGATGGTCAATCATGTTAGCCTGTAGAGGATCTGATTTCTTTGTATAAATAATAGATGATACACTTAACTTCTTTTTTTAATTTATTTATTTTTTTTGGTTTTTCAAGACAGGGTTTCTCTGCAGCTTTATAGACAATCCTGGAACTAGCTCTTGTAGACCAGGCTGTTCTCGAACTCAAAGAGATCCGCCTGCCTCTGTCTCCCGAGTGCTGGTATTAAAGGCGTGCGCCACCACCGCCCAGTGTACACTTCTTATCACAAAAGTCAGGGATTCACATTAGGTCATATTAAATCAATATATTTTTAAAATTTGGATAATATTCAGGTTTTAAAAATTATGTATTTAATACCCTTACATAATGTTGTCAATAAGATAGGCAAATGTCTATTTATTGAAAAAGAAATTTCAGTCCTATTCATTGCATCATGAATAGCTTGATTACCTAAAAGTCAGACATTAAAAATATCAAAGCAATATAATTAAAATACAAAGACATAGAAAATGACAAAGTTTCTAATTAGGAATCTCCTAATTCAAAGTTCATTCACGATAAAATCTATCCACCTATGGTTCAGTAGGTAGATCAAATTTTTTCTCAAATTCACAACCCGGTTGATTTATAAATGTCAAATAATATAATTAAATTAAAATAGAAGGAGGTAATATTTGCTTGTTGTGTTTTGGCCATTGCCATCTCTCAGTGGTTTAGTTAATTTTATATGTTCTCATCAATAGATAACTATTTGATCACAGCAATATTTGAATTTGTTATTTTACTCCAATAACTTTAGATGATCAAATAAAAGCAGATTATAAAAACTCCTGTTTAATGAACCTTTCTCATAAATGATCAACAAGCACATTGCAAAGAATAGGAATTGAATCCATTTACAAAACTTGAAAAATGCTTAAATTATGAAATTTGGTAAGTGTAATACAGAAGAATATCTAGTCATACAATTTCCTCTGGAACAAAAGCAAGAAGTTTATTTTAAAATTTATGATGGTATACATTTGAATATTAGGTAGTTATTCTCCATGTGATTAGAATATGCTCATACAGACAAATGCTATTAGATGTGGAACAGAATAATACATATCATACACACAAGCCAAATGCAAACTAATAACCCCCTAAAGGAAGAGAGGTTAAAACATTTTTCTATTAAATTAAAAACAGGTAACTGTGACACAAGAATATATTTTTGCTATATAGGATATATGGGCCAATAATATGTACACAGAAAACAGTATGCCTATATACACAGGTGCATAGCATAGTCATCAAACACAATATGTGTGAAAGACATAAACATCAAGAGATTTTAAAGGTATATTATTTTGCATGTGTAAGTTAGAAAACACTGTGATATAGGAAATATTCTTAGAAATACTAAGAAGAAACCTTATAAAATGTCTGTCATAAAGAATACAGATGAGCTAGTGATAAATACAAATTACTCAATCGGAAGCACTTAATACAAAGTCTAAACTTAAAACAAACTAGAAATCAAATAGTTCTTTGGAACATAATGAAAGTTAGAAAAGGAAATAAGTACCATTTTATTTATCTATGTGTACCTGTGTGTGCACTGGAAATTGTGTGTGTGTGTGTGTTGACATTGTTCAATTTAATGTTGTGTTGGTTCACTCTGTAGCAATTCACTTTATAATTAATTAGTGCTACGTTAACTTTTATGAGCTTTTATGTGTGATACATTTAATGATTAATAAAATCCTGAAGAGAGATGCAAGATTATCAACAAAAATGTTTTTACGCTTCTTTTTGTGTTCAATGAAATTAGAATATACTTAAATTATCCATTATTTTATTGGCATGGATACACTTTTGAGAGAAAATATACTTTTGAATGTATTGTTATATTGATAGTAAAAAATAATAGAAAACTTGTTTTCTGAGTTTTTTTTTTTTTTGAAAACACTGCCCTTCTGATATTTTGTTTTTCCTACTCTCATCTCCCCACAGAAAGAATTGTTTTTTCATTTATTTTCTATGATGGAATTTAAAACCATTTTTTGTTATATCAGCTATGTGTCAGGCATGTCTTTACCTTAGGGGGGAAAAAGACTAATCTTAGGTGTTTTCAATTATCTATGTTAACATGGGGCTTTTTATATTAACCACATTTCACTGCATACATTTGTAATGTATTGCCCCACTGAAAATAGTGAATCAATCTAACATCATACAATAAATTAGCACAATAAATGGGATGAACTATTGCTTGGTCTGTTTTAATTTTATTTACATTACATTTCTTAGTTTATTGGGAGAAAGCTACAGGAGTATAAGCAGACATATGTAGAAAAAAAAAAGAACTGTTGCTTCAAATACATTGTGCATTTAGCTGTGTCCTGAGCAAACGGGATGCTGCAATTGGTAATCTGTGTGATACTGAATGTGCTTCGTTTGCAGTGGAGAGGAGTGCCCACCTCTTTTTTGGCAGATGAAGTGCTGCTTTGAATGAGGTGGAAGGTGACTCAGATAGCTAGTTTTCCCTGTGTTCAGACTTCACAGGTGTCTCCTGAAATCCAAAGTCTGTCTAAAACTTGTTTTACGAGAATGACATCCAATAAGTAATGATGAATGCATTTTTGCTAGCAGTTCTGATCTTTTGTAGAAATACCACATTAAGCTTAAATCTTTTGAATGTATTGTGCCTTGAAGAAATGCTATCAAAAAATGAGTATCTTAAAAATATCTTTCTACATCATAGTACAGTAAGATTAAGAAACTTCAGTTTTACTATATGTAGTTATATTTTCTCTGAAATATAACCTGATATCAGGCTAATATGCTCTGGCCCCATGCAAAAATAAAATAAAAATTGGCATATACATGCTTTTTATGTTAATATGAATGGTGATCCATTGTCCTATCTCACCATTAAGTTTAATTTCTAATTTCATTTAAAGCAAGTTGTCCAAATTATTGATTAGTGTTCAATCATCATTACAGGACAAATAAGACATAAATCATGACCAAAATTGGTCCAATTGCTCTAATTATTTTCAGAGGCAATTTTTATAAAACCAATCAGCAACACTGTAGAAAATCCATGAATTCAGTTGCATGTTCATTTGGCTCTGCATGAAGAGAAGATGAGGACATGGAAAAACATGTCTTCATCTTCCTGCTTCCTATTTGTCGGGGACCGTTGCCCCAACATAGAAACTGATGTTTTTCCCCAAATGTGTCCCCGGAGACTCGTGGAAAGAAACAGGCTTTCTCACCATTACTGCTTAAAAGGCCGCTTCAGACTTGTCCTATTCTTCAGCGTGGCCTTGTGTTTATTATATCTCCCAAAAAACCATCCTGCTCTCAATGCTCTCTCAAAACCCCTTCTGCTTTTCCATGCTCCCTATTTCTGCTCTGCCATGCTCTTTCTAACTCATTTCTCGTTCTGCCATCTGTCCTCACCTTTGAGGAATTTATCTATTCTTATTCCTTTTTCCGGGGCACCTCCCCCAGCACACACACACCTGCATTCCTTCACCAGCTTGGAGATAACCACTTCTCATGGAGCAATCTACAAATGAAAAGGAAGGCTGGAGCAGAACTTTCACCTATTGTTTTTCTAAAGCTTTCTAAGAAGCTGCATGGCATCCTCAGGCTGGCAGGTATCAGAGCCCACACCTATTTTAATTTATTCATCATGAACACAGTGCCTTTTGGTATCTAGCATAAAAAAATTGGGTTTTATGACATTCTTTTCTTATATCTTGTTGGTGCACGTTAGGAAGCTGAGAAAACTAATAAGCATACTCAAAAATTCCTCACCAACTTTGTGACCTTGGGACTCTTCAAAACTCAGAGGCTTAGGGACTTTAACTGAAAAATAAGGACAATTGTAATCATATTTTTCAGTTTCAAATATGCATTCATTTGCTATTATTATATCGTGCAAACTTTTTTTTCATCCATATTCTGATGGTAGACATCTTGGCTTTGGGGGGAAAGTGCTACAACAAACATGGGAATACAAGTGCATCTTTGATATATTGCTTTCCTTTCTCTGGCTAAAGGATCTACTGGCTCTGAGAGTAATTTTAGTTTAGTTTTTATTAGTATATGTTCACTGTACCTGATAATAAGCTTCATAAAAACATTTTCTTTTGGATATGTAATGTACATTGGCTGTTTCCATTCTAAGTCTCCATATGATTTTATGTGACAAATCTGATTTTATACACAAACACACACACACACACACACATGTGCGTGTGTGTGTGTGTGTGTGTGTGTGTGTGTGTGTTTGTGTGAAAAGAGAGAGAGAGAGATTTAGGGTCCAGCCATGATTGAAAACTGTGATATTTCTCTTGAAGAATATGGTTTATTTCACTGAGTAACTTGATCTCGACTTCCATTTTCGTCTAACTACTAGAACCTAGATTAAATTCACAACTTGGCTATTGTAAATAGTGCCAGAGAATATATAGAATTAGAAGAATCACCATTTCTCTTTTTCTTTTGCTGAATTAAATTAATTTGTGTTTGTCCTAAGAGTACTTACACTGTATGTTGGGAAAGTTTAATGTTCAGTTTCATGAGGACACTACATTCTGATTTCCATAATTTCTGAATTAATTTATAGGCACAGCAACAATTTATCAGGATTCATTTTCCCTGCATCTTCACTAGATATCTTTCATATTTTTTAATGATTGTTTTTCCTATCAGATTTCCATTTCTTCACTGGATTGCTTAGTTTCATAGTAATTTTGTTTTATACATATACATATTTTGGATATTTATCATATGTATATCATATATTTTATTATTTTATCTCTATTAGACATTAATCCTCTGCCTAATGAGATTAGCAAAGCTTTAATCTTTCTCTTTACCCTGATGAGTATTTCATTCTATGTTACTCCATGGGTCGACTTTGTGATTATTTCCCTGGCAAATGGAACCCTTATCACAAATTACATACCTATACTTACAATTTGAAAGATTCCTTATGTTTTTGTCCACATTCAACTGTTCATGTTGTACATTATGCTCTCTGTTTTGTTCTGAACTTGGTTTTTCTACCTGATAAAATTAGGGATATTCTGTTACTCCACATTCAGATTAAAGTTTGCTAAACATCATTTGTGTTTGTCTTTCCTAATGTATATTTTTGACAGCTTTTTTAAAGAATCAGGTAAATAACCATATAGTTTTGTTTTCCCCTTTTCTCTTCCTCTCTCTCTGTCTCTCTCAGAATGTGTGTGTGATTGAAGCATTATCATGATGTCATTGCTACTTTGATTCTGTAGCACAAATTGACAGCAGATAACTTCATTCTGCGTTCTTTTTATCTAAATTTGGTTTGAATACATCTAAAGTCTGTGCTTTTTATTAATTTTAGAAATTCTTCCAGTTTCTTTGAAGAAAAGAATTGAAATTTAGAATTTAAGAGGGTCTGTTTTGAGTCTAGGAGGTGCATTTGAAGAATAGCCATATCCACAATATTAATTTTGCAGATTTCTGTATATGTTCAGTATTCCATCTTCTTATTTCTTCCTCATCTTCTCTCGTTTTTATTTTAAAGATTTAATTGTAGAGCATTTTTAATATTTATATTTATATTTTTACCTTGATGATTAGTGTTATTTCTAGTTTTTAAAGTTTTTAAATGAAATGATTTACACTGAATTATTTTTCAGTTTGTTCTTCATATTTAGAAAAGTTACTGATACTGTAACGACTATTTTGTGAAATTATTTTTCAATTATAAGAATTTTCTGGTGAAGTATTTAGGGTTTCTTACACATAGGGTTATATTAAGTGAAAATAAGAAACAATTTGACTTCTTTCTTTCCTACTTTAATTAGTACTCTGGCTAAGAACTTAAGAACTATATTAAATAACAACAGATTCTGAGCCTATGTGTTTTATTATTGATTTTAGAGTAAAGTTTGCTTTTATACCTTACATTAAGTATAGTACTGGCTATAGGTTATAAATATACTTCACTCCTCGAGAAAGCTTCCTTTTATTCCTATTTTTAAAGATATTTATCAGGCTGGATTTGTCAAGATTACTGTTAGTAATTGTATGATGATTGTGTAACAATGTCTGCTCTTGATTCCATTTGTGCTACGTAAAATTTACTCATTTGCTCGTGATCCATATCCTGCAGTGCTGCAGTGAGAGTCAGACTTAGAGGGAAGGAGGTATTTAGCTTAAACATATAAGTACTTTATATATATGAACATCTATAATACTTATTGAAGCTTTTTCACTTCATGTTTTTGTGGGAAATTAGGCTGTAATTTTTCTTTTCTTTTCCTTTTAATTTTTTTTGAGAGAGTGCTTCTCTGTGTTATAGTACTAGCTGTCCTGGAAGAAGAACTAGTTCTAGACCATGCTGGCCTGAAATTCACAGAGATCTGCCTGCCTCTGCCTCCTGAGTGCTGGGATTAAGGGCACATGCAACCACTGCCTGGCTAGCTTATAGTTTTTCTTGTTGCATTATTATTCAGTCTTAATATATAATTACCATAAAATAACACTAGTTTCTCATTTCTATTATTTGACAAACTTTCGTAATAATGACTATAATAAGATATATTTTCCATCAACAATTTATAGACTTTCACTACATCTGTTCATATGCTTGTTCATTTAACGATGTTTATTCCAGCTAGCGTAAGAACTTGTCAAACTCTCTTTAATTTATTCCTTTGGTGTTATTGATGTTGAGAATTTTTTTAATATACCAGTGCATCTTGTACTAGTGAGTTTTTGTCACCTTAGCACAAGATAGAGGCATCTGGGAAGAGGAATTTCAACTGAATAAATGCCTCGATCATATTACCTGTAGACAAGTTTATAGGACATTTTCCTTACTTTGTAACTGATATGTGTGAGTTTAGGCTAATGTGCACAGTTTCAGTCTTGGGGGCTGTTCCTGGATTGTATGAGAAAGTCATGGGGAGCAAACCTCTATGCAGTACTTTCTTTTATGGATTTTGCTTCAGTTCCTGCTTTTGAGGTTCCTGCTATGAATTTCGGTTCTGATTTCCTTCAGTGATGGAATGTAACCTGACATGAAATAAACTGTTTTCCTGTTCAATTGTATTTGGTCATTATGCTAATGATATTATTGGTTATGATACCAGTCAGAGCAATAGAAATCCTAACTAAAACAAACCTACTGCTCATTCATTCATTTTTTGTTTTCATAATGTTTTCATTATTTGTGAAACTTTTATAATAATTAGTATAATAATGTATATTTTTAAATATATGTATAATAAATTCATAGTTGCATGAGCTACTACTATATTCTTAATAGTAACCCAGTGTCAGATGTTTAATTTTTCAATATTTAATTACATTCTGAAGGTTACTTATTCACTGACTCGATTAGTTCCATTGTTATGTGAAGCTTTTCATTTGGATGTTATTTATTGTTCTTATATTCCCTGTGTATGGGCACCTTGTACAAATAACATAGTTTTCACACTCCAGTGTCTTGAAATGTTTGCTCAATAGTTTGTTCTAGTAGTTCTTTGTTTTACATCTTATTTTAAGTGTACATTCTATTTTCAATTGATTTTTTATAAACTAGTAAGCTAGTTTCATTTTCTTCAAAAATAAATGTCTATCTTTGCAACATCATCTCTTGAAGTCCAGTCATTCTCCAGAGATTAATTTTGGAAAATTTGTTGGCTGTATGTGTGATGAATATGGGAGGTGAACATATTTTTATATAATGTTTTTATTTTTTATATAATGTATTCTGATTATGATTTCCTTTCTTTTATATCTTCTCAGATCCTCCATACCCACCCAAATCCACTTTTTCTTTCTCTCTTTAAAAGAAATGAAAATGCAAATGAAAACAAACAGGTAAGTAAAACAGAATAATTGAGAAAAAGTGTAAGAATCACATAAACATATAGATATGTTCATATGTTCATACAGTTCATGTTTATACACATGAACACAACCATAAAAACAGCAATCAGAAGACATAATAAACAAGCAAAAGACCAGGAAGGTAAAAATAATTTTAAAACACACAAACAAAGAAATTTGAGGAAAAAGGTCCCCAAATATTTGATGTGGAATTCCCTTCTATATGCTGTGAATGTTTTATTATCATTGTTTAATAAAGAATCTCCTGTGGCCAATGGCAGAGTAGTATATAGCAAGACAGGAAATCCAAGCAGAGATAGAGGGGATAGGAAGGCATAGTCAGACAGATGCCGTGTAGTTGGAAAAGGAAAAAGACACCAGAAATTCACCAGTAAGCCATAGTCTTGGGGCAATATACAGATTAATAGAAATGGGTTAATTTAAGATGTAAGAGCTAGCTAGAAATACGCTTGAGCCACTGGACAAGCAGTGTTGTAATTAATATAGTTCTGTGTGATTATTTGGGTCTGGATTGCCCAAAAAATGAAAACACAGTTTATATTTACAAAAGTGTCCTTGAATTTGCTTTGTCTTATCTATTGACTGATAGATTTGCTGCCAGCCCCTGAGTATGGTTTGTATTCATCAGGAGAATCCACTGAAGAAAATTGATTTTTCCTTTGCAAATGTTTGCCAATTGGAGATAACTTTTCGTATAGGAATGATAGACTGTGTCTACTTCCCATCTTACCTGTGAAGGCCTTGTGCATACTACCACATTATCTGTGAGTCAATATGCCCATCTCTTCTATTGTGTTTGAAACACAGTGCTTTCTTGGTATCTAATCATTTTGACACATAAACCTTGAGGAGAGGGATATGATGAAGACATCCCATTTAGGATGAAATGTTGCCACACAATAGTATTTGGTTTTCCCCTAGGTCTTTGGCCTACCTACTCTCAGGTTCTTGTCCAACCAAGTTGGGTCAGGCATGGGTCCCACCACATGAAATCGGCCTTATATCTAATCAGATAGGGGCCAGGAGCTCCCACAGAATCTGTGCCTCTGTTGCACCAGTCTATTATGCTGGCATGTCACCAATGGAGATCAAAAAGCCTATAGCTTGTTTGATGTCTACTTTTCTTTCTTCTCTGGTAGCACTGAGCATATAATCCAGTTCTGTGAACACTAGTCAGTAGAATTAAGGCTCTCATTCGGCACCAGTTTGATATCTCCAAGTTTAATGAGAAATGTATGTGTTGTCTTCAGCAATAAGGCCTTACCATAAGTTTATGGAAGGCCACTGATAACTTTGGTAATAACCTGAAGTTTTTAACTGGTTCAGGTTTTCTTCTGATGTTTCTTCTTTGTTTTATATATGTTATTATGCCAATGTTTTGGTATTTTTACTATGCTTTTTTAGTACATTTTGAAGAAAAGATAATATTATTTTCCCTTTTATTTATTTACTTTAATGAGCTTGGCTGCTTTGTCATGGTTTCATGCAAATTTTAAGCTGATTTGTTCTAGGTTTGTTATTGATGTTTCATAGAAACTTAACTTATACCATGCTTTGGGTACTGAAAACATTTTAACAATGGTGATATTTATTTTAAACAATAGAAATACAATGACCTGTTATTGCTTGGGTGTGTATGCATGGTTGTGTAGGGGTCTGTATTTTTTTATTTCTCAATTTAGTCCAGGTTATTTTACATTGATCATTTTAGAATTGTTTCATCTCTTTGTGTAGTAGATATGTTAACTTTATGTAGCTGCTGTAAGTTAGTCATTTGTATTTTAAAATAAAACAATGTGATTTATCAGATACTGTTGACTTTTAATTTTATTCTAAGATTAATACAATTGTAAAAAAGTTATATATCAGTAATTTTGGCCATGGCAGTGATGACACATGCCTTAATCCCAGCACTCAGGAGGCAGAGACAGGTGGATCTCTGAGTTTTTGGCCAGCTGGGTCCACAAAACTACAGAGAGACCCTGTCTCAAAAAAACAAAAAAATTGCCAAATATTAAATAAATATAATTTGGCAGATTGTATTTCCTTGGCTAGCTGTATATGTTAATTCCATAAGAAGAAAAAATATTTCTAACCAATACAAGAAAATGTTAAATATATTACATGTAATAATATTATTAAAGTAACACAGCTAAATGTGGAAAATTTCACAATAAATAAATAAATAATGGATGACAGCTACATTTTGGCATAGTTTTCCAGATTCTGTATAAGGAGGATCCTTCACTTGCCTGTAAGTAGCAGATAGTGAATGACTTTATAAATACCTTTCATTACCTTTCATGTATTGTGTTTAGTAGCAAAACCTCTTTGCTACAAGTTGTTCCTGATTGCAACACTTTAGTACAACCACAAAGATAAATTTGAATTCAAATTGAATTAGAGAAAATGAGTTATTTAAATGACTCATTTAAACTTGCTCCCTAAAATATTCACATTCTTGATTCCCACAGTTGAAACTGAAAGTGAGTGATGGTTGGATATTTGTTTTTCTTGTTTGTTTGTTTGTTTGTTTGTTTTTGATAAAGCAATATTGAAAACTCTAGGAAATTTTTCTTCAATTCACTTAAAATTTGGAAAAAGAAATATAATGTTCTGAGTAGGTAGAATTTCTTTCTTATCCACCAGTTCCCAAATAATTCCCAAATAGTTCCCAAATATTGAGACTTAATATTAATTATAAATGTTGAGCCAATAGCTCAGGCCTGTCACTAGACAACTCTTACAACTTTAATTAATCCAATTATATTTACCTATATCCTGGCGTGTTGCATTGCCTCTCTTTCATCTTCCATCTCCTGTTTCTTCTTCGTGTCTGGCTGGAGACTCCTCTCACTCCATACCTTTTCTTGCCAGTGTCCTTAGTCTTGTTTGTCCACCTAATCTTGTCCTGTCCAGCTCTTAGATTGTCAGCTTCTTTAATAAACCATCCATAGTGATACATAGTTACACAATGTAAAGCTATAATCCACAGTTCTGTTTTAGTTAACGTTTGTTTTAGTAGTTGTTTGTTTTGCCTCATATTTCTCAATAAGATACTTATCTGCTTTATTTTCATGGAGTCATCAAAAGGCATGCCTTTCCCACACAGTATGTAATGACTCCTTTTAAAAACAAGTATATTCAGCCTTTGCTGACATTCAGCATTGTCTGGTGGCATCAGTTCACAGTGCTGTATCAGGTTAGATTGTTCACTGTTACAAACTATTAATCGTGTCTCTCTTCATATCAGAGACTAAGCACAGTTCTACCAATCTTATTTTCTCAAATGTGCAGTTTTCTCTTTTAACATCAAGTACTTTCTCTTTTTTTGTTATAGTTCTTTTTTTAAAAAAAATTGTTGAAAGAAAAATTTACATTTACTCTCCTTGTTCCCGGCCCTCCCGCTCCCCCACTACCCCACCGCCCTCCCCCTGCTTCCTTAAGATGGGGCAGGATACCCTGCCCTATGGGAAGCCCAAAGCCCTCCCCACTCCGTCTCGGTCTAAGAAAATGTGCATCCATATAGAATAAGTTCCCAAAACGCAATTACATGCAGAAGAGCTAGGTCCCGGTGCAATTATCATTGGCTTCTCGGTCAGTCCCCACTGGCAGACACATTCATAGGGTCCAGTTAGGTCATATGCTCATTCAGTCTTGGTCCAGCTGGATTTGATGAGCTCACAATAGATCGAGCACACTGTCTCTGCGGTGGGCCAGTCCCTCACGGTCCTGACTTCCTTGCTTATCTTCTCCCTCCTTCTGCTCTTCCACTGGACCTTGGTAGCTCAGTCCCTTGTTCTGATGTGAATGTGGGTCTCTGGCTCTATCTCCATCCATCATGCAAATTTCTATTGTGACGATTAAGCTATTCAACAAAGTAACTATGTGACAAGTTCAGTTCAGGCACCCACTCCTCTGCTACCCAAGTACCTAGCTGGGACATCCCTGTGAATACCTGAGATCCCCTCTAGAGACAAGTCTCCTGCAAATCTTAGAATGACTCCCGTTAATGTAGGGATCTTATTCCCTTCTCCAATATCCACCCTTCCTCCATCTCCATCCTCCCCCAACCCCAGGCTCTCCCCGGTTCTTCCTTTCTCCCTTCTATCCCTCCCTTTCACCTACCCCCTCCCCCAATCCCTACCTCCACCCCCATCCCCACACCCATGCTTCCAACTTTTGTCTGACGATCTTGTTTGCTACCGACTTCCAGGAAAGTCTATACTTTCTGTTGAACAGTCTTCGTCTTCCAATGGGCTATCTCCAGCCTGTTCAGCATTTAGGCCTGATAGAGGTTTCATCTTCCAGTTGAAATTCTCTGATCGCCTTACCTACTTCTTAGTTATCTTGCATGTGTGTGCTCAAGCTATTTCCACTACTGCAATAGAAATTAAAATTTTTTAAAAGTGCACATGTGATAATCCACCTTCCTCACAAATTCTGTGAAGGCAGGACTATGTGATATTCAGCACTTCTCATATACCATCTCTCACCGTGGCAATCAGAAAATTGATTCTTAATCAATTGACAGATGCTAATAACTAGTAAATGAATACTTTTAAGTTACTTAAATGCACAGATTGTAGACTTGAGTCCCTAAGAACTCTCTCTCCAAACATTGTATAGGGGTCTGGAAAATTTTAGAGCTTTGAAAACTTTGGTGATTATTCTCTGAGAATCTCAATGCCAGAACTTTATAGACATCAAATATTAAATCTTCAATGTATTTTACTTTCCAGAGACCTCAAAATGGATTGAATTAATAGATCACATTTTCCCATGATTTGGACGTACTTTGTAGCATCAGCCTTGCTGTTTGGAGATGGCATTATATATCGGGTTCCTAATATTAAATACGAACTTTTAGAGGGCAAGCAGTCTTGAGTCACAATGTAATGCACATTTAGTTTAAGCCTGATAAATTGTATGCAGGAGCAGTGTAATGTTTCCTATTGCTAAACAGTTTTCAGTTTGGAAAAAATAAAAAACTGTGATTTTGTTTAATGAATAATTTTATTTGCAGTGTAATTGATGGTTTTTTTTTTACAGTGGGTAATTCAGGGAAATTCAAATAAAGATTGGCAGATATCTGCACTAATATTGTATGCTGAAAGTTTTCTAACCACATATTTGTCATAGGATATGTTTCTTTTGGTTTGTATATAAGTTTATGCATATATTAAGGTAATAATAAATACACATTTTCTAAACCCAAATCTTCTCCATCAAGACTAAACTAATGTGAGAATGGGTGATGAAACATCAGTACTAAGAAAATGGTATATTTTTTAAAAAAGTAAATATGTAGGGTAATTGTTAATTCTTTACTGTCACTTAATGAACTTGTGATAATAAGGCCGGTCTAATTAGAGCTGTCAATATTTAATTCCACATGTGCACTGCACTCTGAATTTAATTTAAAATTTTCAGCCCTGCTCTTCCCTTCCAGTCACCACTGGGAGAAATTGAACCACTTGACTACTGCTGTGGCAAATTGGATCCTAATAAGGATGATGCTTTAGTGCTTCTTGTTTTTGCTAAGATACAACTGCAGTATTGCAGAATAACTCACCTGGGCATTAATTCAACAAGAGATGTTGGTAGGAACATTATATTTTCCACGTTCTGATATCTCAGTGAATGTGTTGCATATAAAGAAGAACAGCAGCTGGATTGTTTCATTTACCAATGTGCTTGTCATTCCAACTTCAGCTGAGGCTGAGTAGTCTCTGTACATTTAAAAATTATAATTTCAGTGTCTTGAATTATTGTACATGGCAATTTTCAAACTAAAATGTCTATTCTGAATAATGAATAAATAGGCATCGAAAATGAAATGTTGATGTCAGAATCTATTCTGGAAAAAATGGTAACAATGTGGGTCCTTATGGAACTTGTCTAAGCAATGTCTACAAAATCATCAGCTACACTATACACAATTAAAGCAGGACATAATCAATAACCCCCTTATAAAGGTACATATACAAGTTCCAGAAGAAAAACGTCTTGTAAATATTACACAAATGGAGAGATTTATAAACCATGTAAAATATACCAAGTATTAGTAACATTTGAACATTAGGCTCTCATCCTCTGTTGAAAAATAAGTGGTATAATTACTTTGGGGAAATTTAATTGTATCTATTAAACCTGATTGTTTCTGTAATTATAGCACACACACTCTCTCACAAACACACACAAATTTTGTTTTTCTCATGAGTGTCAGCATTAGTCAAAAGAATTTAAACTGTATATACCACAAATATGCATCAATAATAGAAGAGATAATAAAGATAAATCACAGCCTCCCCAAGAAAACAAACAAAACAGTAAGTGGGAATGAATAACTCCCACATGGAATTTTTGACCAGTTTCTCAATCACTGTTTTGAATAAAAATAACCATGACTAATGAGTTCTCTGTCACAGTTAGTTCAGAAGACCAAACTCAAATATAAGATAAAAGAGAGTTCAAACATGGTTACTGTTAGTGAGCTTCTGGAATAATGATTAAGTTTTACGTCCAAATATTATGGACTCAACTCTCTTTTGTAAAAATTCCTCATATTCCTTTTACATTCTCTGTGTGTGTTAATTCCAACTTAAAAAAAAAGACTTTATACCAAAGAATGTTTCAGAGGTTATGTCCTCTTACACAGGAGCCATATCCAGTTGCTAGCACTGCACTGTTGTCTATTACCAACTGTAACTTCAGTTCCAGGGGATTCAACACCATCCATGAGCACCAGCCATGTATATGGTGCACAGACTCCCACGCAAACAAATCAATTCGCAGAAAATAAAAGCAAATAAAGATTTTCAAGTGATTTAAATGAGAAGTGGTAAATAAATGAGAGATAGAAAATTCCCCAGATGGAATAAAACTGAAATTGCTAATTCTTAATTATCAATATTTTTGATAGATTTGTAACAATAACTAATACAATTGTATTTTACCTCCCTAAATGATGAAAGTAGTAAATCAAACACATACATTCCAATTACAGTAAAACAAAGATCTATGGAGATGATGTTTATATTTTAGGCTTTCTAATGAAAGAAAGCATTTCTTAAAAACTACTGTTGAGTGCTGTTGTTTGTCAGTATTGCTGTTAATTATTTGTGTATCAGCATATGTTTACCAGGATCATACAAAGTGGTAGAAATATGATTGAAATTCAGACTTCAAAAATTCATTTCTGCACTGCTATGTTGGAAAGAAAAAGACCAAAATGACAGTAACACCTGCTTAACAAATAAGAAGAATTCAATGTGTGTTCCTTTTGTGAAAGAATAGGGTAAATGATAGCAGCCCTTCGTTTACAGAGTGCTGTGCTAGCCATCAAACAGGCAGATAATTGCGTTATTAAAAACTCCCAACTGTTAGAAAAGACAGCATCTACTAAAATCATCACAGATGTTCCATGTTTTATCAAGGACGTCTATGTAATTCATTGACATGTATGATAGAGGACAAGGTGCACTGGAGAAACAATGAGCCCAATGTGATAAAAGTGAGGCAAACAAGAAATATTAAATGTGAAAGGAAGTCAGGGAGAAGGCAGGGACATGATTGATTTATAGAGCAAAAGGAATGCCAGGCAGTGGTAGCACATGCTTTAATCCCAGCACCCAAGAGGCAGAGGCACGTGGATCTCTGTGAGTTCCAGGCCATACTGGTCTACAGAGCAAGTATCAGGACAGCTCAAAAACTACACAGTAAACCCTGTCTTGAAACACAAACAAAACAAACAAACAAACAAGCAAAAAGAAGGAAAAAGAATTGGAAAAAAAATGTTGTGTTTAAGGAAAGCATAGGTCATCTTGAGTAAACCTGGCCATATGCTTTAAGAAACAACAGTTACTCTAATAACAAGTAATTCCAACAAACAAGTTATTCTAATGACAAGCAAGCAAAAATAAAAGAAGATCACATATGATCAAGAGACAGAGTATAAGATGAAGGAATCAAAATCACAGATGTGGAAGCTGTCATTCTGCTTGAGTGGCTGGTTTTAATGGTTTGCAAACATATTCTCCTGCACTTACAAAGAATGACAAAATAAACCGTCCAGTACTTTTTCTTCATCTATGAGACACGTGGTGATTCAGTATCAGCTGTAGCTCTTTATACTCTGATCGTTCAACAAATCCTTGAAGCAAGAGTGTCCAGTCACTATTATTTTCACTGTCCAATTCAAGAGTCAGAAGTGGCTGGAAGGTTACAGGATTGATGCTGCTGGGATTCTGAAGACATCCCTCTCGTTAAGCTCCTCAGAGCAATGACATAGCCTTTATACCATCTTGACATTCATTGCTTTTCCTCACATCTCTATAATAAAATGCCTAGTGCCTAAGAACCTGACACACATCACCCTCCAATCATCTTCGAAGGACTCACAGCCACCTTAGAGAATCCAGAGTGACATTGTGTGGTTCAACACCTCTGCATGGAAATTATGGCAGAGACAAGTCAAGGTGACTCAGAGTTTTTGTGTTCATTTAAATTTTATTAATTTAGGTAATAAAAAATTTAAAAGCAACAGATATAAAATTGACATTTATAAATATATATTTGTCAAACAATGCAAACTCATTTCAAATTTCCCTATGCTCTATATGCCTTTCATAGACATTGACAAAGAAACAGAAGCAGTAGGTATGACAGGCAGGCAAATTTTGAGGAACAATGTTAAAAATAGAATAGGAATATATTGCATGATCTCATGAAATGCTGATATCATTGTTCTCCAGTTAATCCTGGAACCAGGGTAGCTGATCTTGGTAGAAAAGTTATAAACTGGATGCCTGAATGGGGTAAGAGTCAGATTTTTATGAAAACCAAACTCTTCAAGCTTTCAAATGTTAATTGTCATTATTGAACATTTAATCTTTGTTGGTTTTATTCTACGTAAATGGAAAAGCTTCCTAAATCAATAGTCCTGGCAAACATATGAAACCATATTAATTATTCCCCTTTAAAAAGGACCTAGGACTTCAAGNCATCTGAATTTCCTTAAAAACTATAGATTGTATTTTAGATACAAATTAGTTATTAAATACACTATAATAATGTAGTCAATAGTTGTTTATCACACATCATGAATACACAAAATTTTATGAATTCTAATCTTCCAGGTTAACCATAATACATCTGTTCCCTGAGAACTGTCAGCATACTTAGAGTCAGATTCCTCATCAATTTTATTTATGTTAACAAGTTACTTGAACAGAAGAAATTGAGCTTGTGCTTGTGAGGTAAGGATTGTATAGAGGAGGAAGAATGGGTACACTGAATTTTGAGAAAATTCTAAAAGAAAATGTAGTTTTTGTTTTGCAATACAAAGTGTTCATTGTTACCCATTTTTATTATTATTTAAAACAGCATCCAAAGTGTTTTCATCCAAAGTGTGTGGTCTTCTATTTCTAATTATCCTAATAATGGTAGAAAAGGATGAAAACAGAATTGAGTTTATCCAGGTTAGCAGTTTAACTAAGTGAATAGAGTGAGAGAAAGAGAAAAGCATATATGTGAAGGATTAAACTAATAATGAAATATAATGAGGTGAATGTATAGGATAAATGAAAGTGGCCACCTGACTATTGAGGTGAGCAACTGGAGTGATTCCAAAGTTTTATCCCTGTGGAGAAAAATGTTAGGGAACTGAGAGGTTTGAGGAATTTGCAGATATTTTAAATAAAGGATTTTTGCAACATTTCTTACAATCTCTGAGTTATAGGAAAACATGAAAGGGATCTGTACAGCAAACACAGCGCATTGGCCATGAAGAGTACTTGTTTTCTGGAGTAATGGTTATAACTAATAAAGAGTTACTGCTTGAGTGAGCAGGTAAACCAGTAGAGACAGCCCTGACTGTGTTTAAGCTAAAGATGAAGTGGTCTGTGAGAGAAGGTTTTTCAGAATAGGATATGTTTTAAGAGTGACAAATTGGACAATCTAACATGTTGAGTGTGTTTAAGGAGGTAAAATATTTTGAGTCATAGAGATTTTTGAAAGACTTGCATGCAAAAAGAAATAAGGGATTCCTATTAGACATAGCAGCATGGACAACAACACAAGCTTTCCTTTGTGTTTTACAGAAATATAAGAATGTGAGGCACACACTTTAGACACTCAAATATGTCATTTGAAAAAGGAGATTGAGAAAATGAGTGGTTGGATATGTAGTGTCAATTACTAGTGTTTCAGTCTTTTAGCCAAAACTGAAGATAATCAAAACAATGTAAGAATCAAATTATTTTTTTTCACAGACCAAGAACAATTTTGCCTGAAAACAAGGTAGCCTGAACATTGAAACAGTGTTACAAGCAACATAAGTGAAGGTGGAGAAAATAGCTATTTTGGGTTCTAAAACCTAATACCAAAGAAGACAGAAAATATCATGTGGAAGAATGTTTAAGAACATAGAATAACCAATATATCACTAAAGAATGACATGATACCTTTCAACTCACGCTGTGCATAGCGTGTACTCCTGATATTAAGAATATGTATAACATATGAATACGTATAGTAAATATATCATATACACATATACATACACACATAAGGAAATAAGTAGTATTGTATTATTTAGATGGAGGGCCCATGCCAATTGTTTCAAGGAAAGCCAGGCCGCTTGTACTTCCCAGCCCCCAACTAGCTTAGCCCTAAAATAACCACACAACTCTAGCTCTTATTGGCTAACTCTTACATTAATTTAACCCATTTCTATCAGTCTATATATTGCAACGTGGCAGTGGCTTACCGGGTAAAATTCCCAGTGTCTGTCTCCTGCAGATCCGTGGCGTCTCTCTCCCTCCACCCTTCTTTCAGTATGGAGGAATCATCCAATCTAACCATGCCTTATCTAATGAAACTTTCTGAGTCTAGCCTTTTTGGCTATCTTGTTTATAATTGACACCCAACGTTGCCATTTATAGCTACTACAAATACAAGTTCATTCACTTAGTTTTTTTGATCTAAAAATTTTTACTAAAAAACATATAAGGTAATGATTAGGCACTAAGCAGCACATTAATCTCCCAGTCAACTTACATCACTACATTATGGAAAACCATTCACACTCTCAACCTGACCTGCTTGCTGAATGCTGTGATCCATTATACAGGAGAAACTTCATTGCCACATTTTGCCATTTTCTTTTTTTTTGAAAACTGGAAATATTTTTTCTGAAACAAACTAAAATATGATACTGAAATGTATCTCCTAAACTCTTTCCAGTGCATCAAATGGGCTCTAGTGTTTTGTCAAATCTGTTCAGCAGCAATGGTCACAATAAATTTAGGTGCTCATAGAATGAAGGTCTCATTTATATTTTGTGTATACATGAAAAAAAGTGTGTTATGTACTATATACAGAATTATCACATATATATCAAAGATAGACATTAAAAAATGACTTTATGGAATTGTGTTAATTAAAATTTTACAAACACCTTGTTAATAATTTTCATCAACTTAAGAATCACAACAGAATCAAGAAACCATGCTTAGATCATTTTAATTGTCTAACTATATTATAATTTCAGAAAAGATAAAAAAGAAATAGATTTTAAAAATGGCTAAGTTCTCATTTGAAAACTTGCCTTTCTTTTATTATCTATTTTCCTTTTTAGCAGATTATTATTTTTTATTACTTTATAAATAATAGCAATCAAAAATTCCACNGAAGAAATAAGTCTGTGAAACTGGGAGCCCCAAAACACCTTGAATCAACACTAAAAGTTTGATCAATGATTATAAGAGTAAAAGACTCACATACCCTAGGCTTTCGTTCCTCTCATACCACTGTGTGAGAAAAATGTTATTTGTGATGGCATTTGTAAATATATAGAAGAAAACAATGTTATCTCTTTGAAATGTTTAATTTTGCTCTCTCTATAATAATTCTATCATAATTATTCTGTAAAAATCATCTTCAATGATGTTGGCTCAAAAACAGGTTTTAAAGTAACAGCTATTTCTAACATTAATATTTGGCCAGGGGTTCATATATATTAAACGATCCTTTTATGCTTTTGATGAGAAACATTAATACTTCTATGTATGTTTATATGGTTTTTTTTTGGGGGGGGGGGGTTTTTTGACACAGGTTTCTCTGTAGCTTCAGAGTCTGTCCTGGAACTAGCTCTTGTGGACCAGGTTGGCCTCAAACTCACAGAGATCCACCTGCCTCTGCCTCCCTAGTGCTGGGATTAAAGAGATGTTTCACCATCCCCTGGCTTGTTTATATGTCTTTTGAAAAAGTACTTTTGAAAAGTAACAGTGGCTCAAATGTTCTTTAAAAGACACCAATAAAGCCTGAAAACTTTGATCAGTGACAATCAGTGCTAGACATGATGATACCTGCTGCCCTTTTCCTTACAAAAGATTTACTTTAAACAGCTGGTAAATGGTTTTGCCAACTCATCTTTATATAAATATTTTGAAAGTTTCCTTAAGTACAGTTCAGTCAGGTACTTCTCAAGGATCTTGGAGTCATCTATTAGATATGTAATCATGGGAGAAATAGAGTTCCTGTTTTCCATTCTATAAGAACGTAGGGGCAGGTTGAAGGAGGAAGTGACACAGAGATGTATACAAGTTTTAAAATTACCTCTGGCACAAAGAAAGAAAAAGTTTATTTAATGTAAAGTAAAAAGGGAATCAGTAAATGATATCCAGCTTCTTTTCAATCTCAGCACATTAAACTCTAGAATTCTTTCCTTTAGTGCGTTAAACTTGACTTTTCCGTTCTATGACAGAGTCTGAGTGTCTTCCTTGCCTCTATTCTTGAAGTGCTGCTTTGATAGTAAGGAGCAGAAGCTCCAAGGAGATTGATTGTATGTCACTTATCAACCATGGTATTTCATTAGCAAAGCAAGGAAAAACACAGCAGACATCAGTGTGGTATGTAGTATAGTATGGGAGTACTGGGGTATGGCAGTATACAGTGGGAAACAGAGGGGGCATTCTAACCATTCCATCAAATGACAAGTGAGGTACCCAGCCAGTTTGTGACTTTGAGGAAAATCTCAAAATCTGTTGAGTGTAGTCAGCAGAACTTAAAGAAGAATTTGAATGACCAAATACATCATCACTTCAATGGACAGACTACAAATATTGGTAGAATCGTCCATTAACATAATTATTTCAGCTACTAGTTATATTGAATTAATAAATATCATTGGCCCTCCAGTCATTAAAAGGAGCCATAAGTACCCTGTGGTTTCACATTTCACGGAAGACAAATCATCAGCCTAGCCCAACTCCTCTTTTCTGACCTATTTTCTTCATTTCAGTCTTCATATATAAGTTTATTTTACTCATTAAGTCTCATTATTAAAGTACTTTGATTATTATTTACAGCAAATTAGACAGTAAAATGTTTATGTTAAACTGAAGGAAGCAGTATGAAAAGATATTATCATAGAAGCTGAGACTAGATGGATCATGGGCCCAAGTGGGAAACTTCCTACTATTAATTTGCTGAAGACACAAAAAAGCAAAATGATGTTTGATATTGTGATACTTATAGGTCAGACCACTGTCCCATCAAAGGAGCTTCTTAGAGTATTTTTGAATAAACACAGAAACTCACGACTGGAGATGTGAAGAGTGAGAAACGTTGGGGAACTTGGACCTAATTGGAAACTTATTTTTTTAATCTAAAGCTCACCTCAAGGTTCAGTAAAGAAAACGGATGAAGAGGCAGAAAGATTGTTAGATGCCACCAAGGAAACAACATCTTCCAGACACAAGAACACTCATACACATTACGAACTCACAGAAACTGTGACAGCACACTAGAAAATTACCTAAGTTCAACACAGACAAAGATCCCACCTCCCAGAGGGGAAAGAAGTCACAAATCTTATTTAGTTCTAAATAGCTATTTGCAAATGATATCTCTGGGAAAGGAAAAAAAAAATCAATTTTCTCCAGTGGGGAAAGTCAATGCCTTTGTCGAACACAGTACAGGTCAAGCTTAAGGCCCAGAAGTAGCTGGGCAACAAAACACAGATTCGAAGCTTTTTGTTTGCTGGTTTGGATTTGTTTGGTTTGGTTTTATTTATCTGTTTTTGAGGTTTGAGAGGTTTTTTTGGATACATTTGATATATTCTTATTATTTTTAGGTTGTTTTAATTTTATTCTTATTCTACATTTTTATTCCTTTTCTTTTCAGAAAGAGAGGACATGGATGTAGGTTAGGAGGTTGAGAGGAACTGGGCAGAAGTGAAAAGAGGAAGAATTTGACCATAACACATTGCAAGAAAAATTTNCACCCTCTGTTTTCTAATGGAAAAAATACAGATGCATTGAACGTGACACTGTGAAAAGGGAACTAAGCGTAGCAAAATCTTTAGGAGAAAAAAGCTAAGTGAAGTCACTTTACTTGAAGCACATGCCATTCAAAGGTAACCAAGCTAGTAACTTGTGTTTTGTAAAAGACTGCTAAGCAAAATTTTAGATATATGTGAGATATTGGCGAGAACTATGTGTACTAAAATGGTGTGGTCATTGGTAAGATTCTCATGCTACAGTAATTGGCCCCAAACCTATCCACGTGTGGACAGTCCTAACTGGACTTAGTGAGTAATAAAAAAAAAAGACATTGATTTAAGAGAGTTTAGAGGGGAAGTGTAAGGAGGATATTGGAGAGTGAAGAGATGAATAATGGGCATATAAGATCTTAAACCATTTTATAAATGTACAAAATTTTCAAGAATAATATATCACTATGTCATTACAGTCGCTTACTGTGAATCAATTTACATCACTTTCTGGTGTTTAGATACATAATTTCATAGTTGTTAGTCCCTGGTAAATATCAGTGGGGACCTGTTGATAATAGCCCATAAAGTACCCATTGTTAATTGTGTTATTATTTTGATGGAATAATATATGAGGTGGTCATTTCACAAGCATTCATTTATTCTTAGCACTTTCATATTGGGAATATAATTCTCCCAATTATATTGTGCTTATTTTGGTTATATGGTGAGGAAAATAGACTTCTGAACTCGAACTCTTTTCCAGACATGTGGTTTGATGGATGAGATCCTAGTATATTTTTTTATGCAAAAGTATATATTGTGCAACTATAGTCAACTTTTAATCTTTTGCCACTATTATAAAAATAATTGCATAGATTATTCAGATTTTACAACAGAGCATTTGCTTCTTTATTTCTTTGCTCTTAATAAAATATGCCCATACTGTCCATCAGTTCTGGTGACAAACTCATCAATTCATGGAGTACACGAGACACATAATACAGCTGTGAGTAAAGTCCAATAAAGATCAAACTATGCTGCTGCAATCTCAGCTGATTTATATGAGAGAACAAACAGAATTTTAGGTTGTTTAATCACATAGTAACTTTGAATAATAGAAAGGTATAAGTAGCAACATAAAAAAAATAGAATGAGACAAGATGGAACAGAAAATATCAGGATGGCTAATTCATAATATGAACAAAAAATTTAATTACTAAACTTAATTTAATTTAGATGCATGTAATTTCTTAAAATTTGATGAATATGTTCTATATTACATTATAAAATACAAATCTTATTGTTTTTAAAGTTTTTAAAACAATTAGAATTGATTGATTGTGATGAATTCCTGAGTTATGCTACTGTGCTGCCATTAATCCTGCATATTTATCAATCTCAGCACTCCATAAGGCATAGAATGCATATTCACTCAATGTTTGAATCATTACAACCTGTGGGAGCAAATACTGCTCTAAAGAATCAAGACTACAAAACATCTCCCTTTTGGTCCTCAAATGAAAAAGAATAAGTTAATTGAAACTAGCATAAGTCTGCAGTTCAGCAAGGCCCCTTAAACCATGAACTGTTTTATGAGATATGCCAGTGGAAATATACATCACAGGTGAAGGGCAGGATAGACTATGTCCATTCCATCCCAAGTCAAATCATATCTGGCATATTTCATTTAAGTTAGCATTCTAAACTATTTGTAGGTTAAAACTTCTACTTTGTACCAAAAGAGTTTGTGGATTGGCATTAAAAAGATGATGGGTAGGAGGTCATAAATAAAAAAAGTCATTATACTTATAACAGGGACCATCAGTGGGGCAAGTACATGAAAAAAAGTGTCCTCTTGGAAAGTGGCTAGGACTTCCAATATAAGGTAATTGAATAGCATGTTATAACTTGCTTAATACAATCTTTCCTTATAGTGGATGACAAGTGTAATGGGATGTTAAAAACAAATAGCATGTACTTATAGAGAGTCATTAGCATTTTATCTTTTAGTTTGACAGATAACTTTCTTTATGTGATGGAATTAGAAGATATTTTCATTACACTTCTAAAATAGAAGAATAAACAGTAAGAGTGGGAAGAAAAGAAAGGGAAGACATGTAGAAAACATAGCTCACCAATATAATAAAATAAAAATCTAATTCCCCTTTTCCAGACCCACTTTTCTCACTATTTTAGATATAGCCAAAAAATTGGGGGTCTATATGTCGAGGAGACAGCCCTGCTCTGTCAGGAGTCACCTTTTTGGGATGACTTCTGCAATGATCCTAGCCATGGTGGGTTCATATGTTCCAGGGTAGGGGTATGAAGATTAGAAGTGTTGTGTAGGAGCAATAGAGATAGGGAAGAATAACAGAGACATAGGATAGTATCAGGAGGTAACTCAGCAGATCCTGAATGCAGTGCTAACCCATCTTTATTTCAATACTCTTTTATATCCCAATACATAATGAGGAAGAAGGCAAAAGACTTTTTTAACATGATACAAAGGACAACCAGAACAGTTACTTGCACAAATACTTGAGATATCAAGTCACTAATTCTTGAGAAAAGCGTTCTTTTGATTACGCAGTCAATGCACCCTAGACCAAGGATCCTGTTGACAACCACTTCCTAGGACAAACCACACATTTGAAAAGAAGGAGCAGAAGTATACTTGAGGTGTCTGACCTTTGGTGGAGCGCATCTACCTCTATGGGCCATCTTAAATGTCCAAAATGCCAAGTAACCATGCTTTAGATCAAGGTGTGTAGCCACAGTGGTTGTCAATAACTTTGAATAAACTCAAACTTTCTGAACTTTAGACAGGATGGAATAAGCTCACATTTTGGGCCTCCACACTGTTCTCCTCCCACTACAGCACTATTCACACTCACCAATATTAGAAAGAGCGTAAATGTCCATCAACTTGCAAATGTAAAAGGAAAATTCAGGGCAAATACACAGTAGAATTATATTTGTATATAAAAAAATGAAATGCTAATATTTACAACAATGTGAACAGAACTGAGATCATTGCATTTACAGAGATAAACCAGGCACAGCAACAGATATACATTCTTACTCTTGTATAGGATATAGAAACATTGGTATTATAGACTTCAACAGTAAAATGGTGTTTACAATAGTTGGGAATGAGGGCAAAGGAGGAATGATGATTCCTTTTACTAAATAATAAGAAAAGAGAAGGCTTGCTATGCTACACAGCTTCGTAACTGCATATAGTGATAGCATTTATAGTTTTTTAAAAATGAAGACAACCGGCCGATCTACCCTGGCCACGGCATGATGTTCGTTCGTAACGACTGCAAGGTGTTCCGATTTTGCAAATCCAAGTGTCATAGAAACTTCAAGAAGAAGCGGAATCCACGCAAGGTCAGGTGGACTAAAGCCTTCCGGAAGGCAGNATAAATAGTATAAGAGGCCATGCCCAAGTGGGCAAGTAACTTAAAGGCTACTGTCAGTAGGAATTCCTACAGCAGTAAAAGTTTTTCTTATAGTTTGTGTAAATGTGACTCATAATTTACTAAAATGCTTGAATTCCCTTTTTATAACACTCTTTTTAGTTTTATATATATGTATATATATATATATACTATATACTTAAAATACGTATATCTTCAATATAAACATAAAATATCCATGAAAGACAGATGTCAGGTTATGAGAGAATTTGAATATATTTCCATAATCATAAGCCTACATTCTCATAACACTCTAAAAATATCCAATATTTATCTTTAGTGTCTGAATCATTCTCTTTCGCAAAATTTGACAAGATTGTTTTAAACGTGGGGAATTCTTCTCTGTTGTCCACTGTTAAATTTTCTTACTCTCAATGCATTTATTGAGTCAAGTGTTCTAATCCAGAGCAGTAAGTTCTGCCATCTACCTGGCTCATGAATTTTTTTTCTTCTTCAACAACTTTTCAGATTTTGCTGCATTTTTTTTCTTTTGATTCTTCTATCCATAAGACTTTGCCCATCTTCTTGAAGTTTATTTTCTGCTTTGAAGAAGAAAAACCTCCCTTGGGAGCCATCTGCAACTTTGAAGCCAACAGAAGTTCTTGGGAAATATTTGTAATGTTGCCATCTACCTGAGTGGCATAAGAGACCTGAAACTGCTCTAAACATATGAAACACCATTCTGGACATGAAGGTATTTTGCAACAAAACAGCTTGCATGTGGAAAATATGTTAATCCTGGAACACCAGATTCTATAAAGCATGAATTTTTAGCAGAGTTGAGCTATTCAATTGTAATCACTAAAAACGTTAAACTTGATAATAAAAAGGTAAACTTTTATGAGTTTTTATACAAATAAAAATATGAGAAAAATGTCCTTGAAAAATAAAAATATGCATTCCAAAGCTTGGAAAAAGTTGAAATTTATCTGAGAAATTTTAGATCTGTATATATACAGATAAATTCATGAGAATATCTGAAATATTGTTGTCATTTTCTTTGAGAAATCAATTAACATTTCCCTGAAAATGATACGTGTTCTGATAAGATGTTGTCTCATTAAAAATACCAAGCTTATGGAGTCAAACAGCCAGAAATACGTTAAACAAACTATAACATAGTCCATCCCTTCAAATCATTAATTAAAACAATGGTAGTCACTGTCTTTTATATGTTATTACAAAATGTCAGAGACTTTTTTAAGGTCAAAGTAACTAAATTAACTTACACACTTTTGTATTTGCATGTCATGATGAAAAAGAGATCAGTCTCTTAGTAGATAATATATAGAAGAAAATTAAATAATACATGTCACAAGAAAGACCAGTGACATAGAGATAATGTATAATTAGTATGTGCAAGTGCTTATAAACTTTTTTGATAGCTATATAAGTACACAGAAAACAAAATTAAACACAGACAGCTCCTGATGGCACTCTTACAAATTATACATAAATAAAAATGGACATGCTATTCTCAATTCCAAGCATAAGTGATAGACAAGATATGTAAGGTGCTGATAGAGTTATTTATGTGTACTGAGCTTTGTTGAGACCACGTTCCAAAACAGAATTGGACAGGTCTATTTTATATTTATGTTTTAATTTACAATTGTCATGTAAAATTATTTAAAAGAATTTTACACTTTTTCTCCTTGTGGGGAGGAGGGAGGTAACAAGGATAAGGGGTAGACCTGGGAGGACTGAGAAGTGAGTTGATAGGGGTTCATAAATTCCCAAATAGTCAATAAAAATAATATGACAAAAAGACTCTCAAATAAATTATTCTATAACTGAAATTATTGGAGGGCAAAGTGAAAGTCTATGGAGCCAAAAAATGATAAGATTTGAAAATACATATATACTAATTTCTGTTTAATCTAGTTACATTCCTGCTTATTTCAGTTAAATTACATTTATTGCATTGTACAAGCTGTTTCAAAGGGCAATCTGCTCTGCTCCAAAATGCTGAAAAGTGATGAAAGATGTAGAATAAGACAAATATACATAGCAACAGCCTTGAATAATGCTGGTGTTTAAGTGAAAATCCAAGAAAATAGGTTTTAAAATTTGACAAGTTAGTTTGCAGCCTCTTGGAAGATGATTACATATTTTCCTTCTTAGACTCTTAATAATTCCTTTAACTTTCCAAAATCAAAAATTCCCATAGATGGAATATTCTCATGGTTGTACTGAATTGTCCTTGAATGCATTTCTAGTTTCTGAATTAAATTCTGTATCAGAAGTTTGCATTGGTTCTTATATGGCAATACCATTTTTGATGTCTGTTTTTGTGTGCAGTTTTCATTATTCATTCATGATAATGTCTCACTAGCTTCCCTAAAATTGTTTATAATATTTTCTTTTTTATATTTGTCATAATAATAAAGAAAGAATAAAATTTTCCATTTTAAATAGAAATGCTGAATTTCATGATAAGATTTTCTGAAGCTGATGCACTGGGGTTTAGGGTGTGATATTGGATTAGTCCCCTATGTATGCTGTGAAGGCAATTTTTAATACAGAA
>JAQHUG010000142.1:2132845-2158543 GCA_028555095.1 Dicrostonyx torquatus
ATGTAGGAGTCCTCAACATTAAGTCCCTTTCTTTTCCACACAGTGAAGTCTGACAGAAGACAAATATTGCCAATAAATAAGCAAATAGCACTATTAGGTATATGAATAATCAGTTATTAGAGAAATAGAAATAACTCATAATATATTTTTTCAATGATACTTTAAATATCTACAGCATAAGCAAATTCTAATTTAAGAGTAAATATCTGGGCTAAAAGTTTTGGTTTAGTTTGCAAAATGATTGTCTTTAAATAATGAAGATCATAGTTTGATTCCCAGACTTATATAAATGTGCCAATTTAGAAGCATTCTTATATTCCAGAGCTAGGTGGAGATAGAAAGGTTCCTGAAACTGTTTGGATAGTAAGTCTAATATTGATAAGAACTGAGCCAATAGGAGATCCTGTCTCAAAAGAAGACAGTGTTCCTGAGAATGACACACATAGATATCCTCTTCTCTCTCTCTCTCTCTCTCTCTCTCTCTCTCTCTCTCTCTCTCTCTCTCACACACACACACACACACACACACACACACACATAAAAAAAAAAAAAAAATTATAATGAACTTCTTGGAATTAAGCAAAAGGGCAAAATTGCACAAAACAAGTACCCCAACTATCATCACAATAAAGCTAAATAGTGATGGAGAAAGGATTTTATGATGAAGCACCAGTAAGACTGAAAACCAAGAACAATTAGTTAATAGATATAACAATAAGAAAATATGTGTTTCAACAAGCTGATACAGAATTAGCTAAGAGAAAATTATGTGGAAATCATCAAAGAAACAACACACATAACCTTCCATCAAACTAAAATAATAGATTTTTAAACAAAATACAATTACTACTTATCACAACAAAACCAATAAAAACTGACCTGTATCAAACACATTTTAACAAAATTTCTATTTTTACAAAAATGTTTTGATTTATTCTTTGAAGATTTTACACAATATATTTTCACCATAATATTTCCCATGCCCAATTCATCACACATCTACCATCACTTCTATAAAGTAACGAACTTTAGTTTCTTTCTAACATATATTCAAAATGAAACCAAAAAAAAGAAGAAGAAAAACAAACATGGAATACAGTACCAATGAGGATGGATAGTTATTCTGCTTATTTTTATTTTAATATGTCATTCCCTATTCATTTGATATCCCTGAAAGGCATGGTTCTTTTCTGAAGGGAAATAGAGAAGGAGTGAATATGGCAGGAAGGGGAAGTGGGACGGGTTAGGAGTAGTCGGGGGAGTGCAAACTGCAGAGGGTATGTAATGTATGAGGAAAAAAATTAAAAATGGAGGAGGAGACAATTTTGTGTTTATTAAGTGTCCAGGTTGAAAATAGTATTTGACTTCTTCCAAGCACTAGAATGCAATAGAAAAAGTGTTCTCTTGGTTTAGAGCAAACTGGCATGCAATCTGAAATTCTACATCAAAATAGTCAAATCTAAGAATGCTGCATTTCAATGGGTTTGAAAATATTATTAGACATAAGCAAAATACTGCAATGTGGTCACTGAACAGGGAGGCCTTCATGTGCCTTTTGTCTATGTTATACTTTGTACTATATTCTCTCTGACCTGGGTTCTTGACCTTTCTTCTTAGAGTACTTACTTCAGAAACATTGTCATTGTGAATTATTTCTCTGCCCTCTTAAGAACTAAATCTTTTTTATTAAGAGAATAAGAATTTTTATAGCCCAGAAATTTCTTTCTTGAAGTCTGAAAATCATCTCCTTAAGGTTTAATCACCAAAGAAGACAGAACTCCTATCTTTGTTTCCCAGCAGGTGCCTTCCTCCCACTTTACTGCCTCTGTAAAGCATGAAGAGCTAATTGTCCTTTAAATAAAGCCAATTATCAGGCTTGGATCTCCTCATCAGATTCTTTAAAAAAAATCCCATGTCTTTGTTTTAGTGAAGTTGGCATCAGACTAGATTTGGGTAAGTCTACTTAGCTTCTTTAAATCTTAGATGTTCAATTTTTTCCGATACACAAAACTGATGGTTAATTCTGATTGTCATCATGATGTGAAATAAAATCATCTGGAAAGTGTGGGGGCCAGCCATGATAAGCTAAGTCTGGGCAGGTCACCCAAAGGAAGTTCTTTACTTCCAACCATTATCACCTGGGACTCTGGCCATCAATGAATTTAAATGTAGGCCAGAGTCTCAGTAGTTTACCCCAAGGCAATGCCTGGCTGCAGGAGAAACCACAAGTTGAGATTACATGACCCCCACACAAGAACAGACCATTCAAAGGAAATACCTGGCATTCCAAGTGCTGTAGATAGGAATACCTGCCAGCACACATTCACCAAGACACTCTAAAGAAATGTCAGCCAATCATGGGTCTTAAAACCTCAGAAACCCCTCACCCCCACCTTTACTACAATAAACCCAATTCTAATTGTGCTCGGGGCTCTCTGGTTATTCCAATATATCGGACATGCGAAGAGACCGAGTTTGCAAACTTGATTAAATTTAAGACTCTTTGCTTTTAGATATGGAACTCGATTTTCTTGTTGGCTTTTGCGAGGACTTTGCAGATTTGGGCATAACAGAAAGGGCATGTCTATAATGACCATTTTAGATTGCATTGAACTATGAATGTCCATAAAAAATTTTCTCCACTGAGTTCATTGAAAAGACCGTCCACGGATGTGGGAGCATCATCCTATGGGCTGGTCATGGAGTGCATGACGAAGATTCAGCAGCCTAAGCATGAGCACATGTACACTAATTCATAGCTCTCAGTGCAACTAGCTAGTTCACATTTGCCTCATCCTAGAACTGCAGGCACATCAATCTTTTCTCCATTAAATTGTTTTTATTGAGATTTTCAGTTAAATCAATATGAAATGAAACAAGAAAACAATTACAGATTGTGTTAAAAAAAACAAGCATGTAAGACATAGCATGCAAAATAGGACATGTACCAGGAAAAATATAAATAAAACCTCCACTAGTTCATGAAGACAATACCTGAAAGAATCTGTATCAGCTCAGGATACTCCAAGGCCTAGTTCTCAGCACAAAGAGATTTATTTGTTCTAGAGTTACAAAGGACAGAGAGACAAAGACAGGAGATAGATGATGATGAAGAGCAGGAAGTGAACAAGGGGCAGGGATATTTTTGGGTTGGGGACGTAAAGGGATTGCCTTTGGATAAAGAGGAGACAAACATAAACATAATAAAAATCGTGGTTTATATAGGTTAAACAGGAAATCCTATGTTAGGATGAGATGTTCAACTTTAATTAAGCATGTTAGTTAGGTGAGTCAAAAGGGCCTTTTGATTTCTGGAACTTGGTAGTCAGCTTCAGGAGGAGAAAGTGGCCAAATAAGGAAATAGACCCTGGGAGCTACCTTTAGGAATGTAATCTAACTGTTTTTAGCAAGGAAGATGCAATGCATAAGGGCAAGGTCTGTCTTAGCCATCTTTGTCATGCTTTGGATGCCTAGATCCCTTCAATACCAGAGATGATCTTTGCAGAAACTGAGATTGTCAAAATATGTTGAGAGAGATGACATCTTCACTCAGATTCTTCAACAAAATACTAGATACTGTAGATTGGGTGACTTAAGGAGTGCCTTTTTTTTTTTAATTTGGTGTGAGTTGTAGTTCAGGAATCTAGAAATTCTAAGACTTAAGTGTTTCTGGTGATGCTCTGTGTTCTGGTTTCTAGACAGTTCCCTTCTCTCTGTATTTTCTTGGTCATCCCTGGGAGCCAGGATAGGCAAGGGAAAGATTCAGACAGTAGGAATAAATATATCTGTTTGTCTCTAATTATAAAGTACTTAATTTCATTATAGGGTCACACTCTTGTGGATTAATTTAAATCTTATTTCCTTCCAAAGGTCTTATCTCCTTATGCAATTACCCTGAGGGTTAGAGTTTTAACCCAATAATTTACTGGGGAGAGAAACAAAAACATTAAACTCATAAAAGAAATATGCCATTTTTAGATGAGTTACAATATACTGTAAGGAATATAGTTTTCTATTTCAGATTTTTTGCTGAACTATACTCGGGGAGTATAAAATACACAGACCAAGAAGTATCTGGTATGGTGGGGAGAGGGTCAGTTCTGGTTTTCTCTAGTATTGACTGGAGAAGGTGTCTTACTTTATAAGCTCCTAAAGACAGAACACTAATAAATGAAGCAGCTGAGAGCTTAATTAGAGCAAGTAAGGATGCAAAGGCATACTTTTAAGAAAAATGGAGGTCTGCCAAGAACAATGACAGCACCAGTTCCTGATTTGGGTTCTGGAGTTGAGCAAATGATGGAAATCATACCACCGAAACCTAATAACGAGAAGCAAATTTAATTCCAAAGAACACAGGATACCAAAACTTCTAACAAGCTAGGGCCACAGAGAATCATTTGACTCTGTGACCATGATGAGGGACCCCAAGTGTCTTTTTATAGTAATAGGACCATCGAGAGTAGGGAGTGCATCTCTGAAATTGGCATTTATGGCTAAAGCAGAGTACATTTCTGGGGTCAGGATTTACAGCCTCTATAGAGTATATCCCCAGAGTCGACATTTACAAACTCTGATTACAAGGTATTAGTTTAAGATGTTTACTTAACCTGGATCTGTTCCAACTGGAAGAATGTAGAACAGAGGGTCAGGGATTTGTTTGAAGGTCATAATCAGGCTACAAGTATACATTTTTTCATATTCCCTGGCTTTTTACTGCCCACACATATTTGCTTAACTCTCTCTTACTCCTGATTATTCTTTCATGTGCCTTCCCATGGAGGGGCATATCCAGAATATAGACTTTTTTTTAAAAATATCAAGTCTATTTTACTTTGAAATTAGTTTCAGTAGAAACATTAAGTACATATATGTACAAAAATTAAATTATCAGCAAATTTGAAATGTAGGAAAATGGTAACAACATTCTATGTATATTGTTCTTGGCATGGAGTCTTGACTTACTGTGAACTGGTTCAGCTAGAAACTACTACCAATTATTGTTTGTAAGTCTTGTTTAAACACACACAGAGACAGTCCACAGCTATCTTATAATCCTGACCAACAGTTAAACGCTATATTTATCTTTACATCCTCTTTCATGGTAGTATGTCCATATATTGTTCTTTTAAATGTTATTTTTGTTAATCTATTGTTATCTTATGTTTATTTGTATTTCTATCTACATCTATGTACAACCTGTAAGACTATATATAACATGCAGAGTTCAGAAGAGAACATAAGTTCTTCTGGATCTGGAGTTACAAACATTCTTGAGTCTATGTGACTGCTGGAAACTCCTGAGATATTTCTCAAGCTCATCACCTAATGTTCTTTATATATTATTTTCTGGTCTCTTCATCAGTACTTCTCTGAATGTCTTAGCTAAGCAGTCACTAATGATAAACATAAAAATTCATGAAGAATATGATATAAAGTTGGCATGTTTGTCTTAGACTGGGGACTTACTTAATGAGATATAAGCCATTCCTAGTACTGGAAGCATAGCTAGCTATACAGGTTTCATTAAGTCATGGATTTTGGAGGAGAAAATACAATGACTACTTTACAAAACCATAATCCATAACTATCTTCTAAATACCTGTCCATATACCTACAGATAAGTGCTGTCGTTACAGCTCATCAAGAAAACTTTTCTTTGCACCAGGTGAAGACCATTATGGACAAGAACAACCACAGTCACTTAAAATGCTTAGTTGTGGAGATTAATCTCAATGGATATATCTGCAACATAGTTCCAATGCCTAATAGGATAATTGTCTAATAGGGGGTACAAAGATTTTTAAGGACCAAATGAATTGTAGCTTGCTGTGACAATGTGTCTCCTAGAAATGTCAAAAGCTATACCCGTAAAGTCTCAACAACATTACTCTCTAAACATATGCTGATCAATAAAAACAGCAATAGACATGCTAACAAAGATGAAGGAAAGCCATACATGATGAAATACATGTTATTAAGTGTAGTGACCTGGGCCCTTTAAGAAACAAGCCATGCCCATTCCTTTCCTGCCTGCAGCTGCACAGGCTTGTTCTTCTCTTTCTGTTCTTTCTCTTGGAGAGGCAGCAGCTTTGCTTTTTCTTCTCTCCCCCCCCCCTTCTCTCCTACTCTCTCTCTCTGTCTCTCCTCTTCTCCCCTTCCCCCTTTCCCCTCCATAACCCTAATAAATGTTCAACTTTACCTGGGTACCTGTCTGGTCTCATGCACCGGCCCGCCCGTCTCTGCCTGGGGTTTGGGGACCTGTGGCATCCATCTCTGGCTGAGACTGGATGTTTCCAGGGCCACCAGGCGGCAGCCGTCTCTGCTTGGGGTTCAGGGAACAGCAGCCATCTCTGCATGGTATATCTTTCTCTCTATCCCCACTGCCACCACAGCCACATGGCTGGGGACCATTCGGGACTGCCCGCGTGGTCTCATGCACCCTGTCCCTGAAGCAAGCTGCCAGGACCCTCGCCAAAAGAACAACACTAAGTAATGTGGAGGATGGGAGAAAAGATCTCCTCTAGGGAAGAGCACACAAATTAATTATTCAACAACAAATCATAAGCTCTGTATATAAGCATACAAATAACATTATACAGACAGAACATGTTATACTTAAAATAAATGTTTATGTGCATGTACATATATACACCCAATAACAATAGCAAAGAGGAAGTGAATTTGAAAGTGGGCCCAAAGGGTTATGTGCAATGTTTTGGAGGGACCAAAAAGTAGAGAATAGTGATATGATCATATTATAATACCCAAACTAAAATAGCAGAAGCAAATAAGAGAAGGGACAGGAGAGTAAGAAAAAAATACTCAAAAACTATAAAGCAAAAAAAAAATAGTGCTTTAAAAACTTAAGTTTACATGAATCACTTCATACCATCTTTGAGAGATCATTGGGTGTAATCTACCAAATCTACTAAAGAAAAGCAACTGAGCCAAAGTAGATTTAAGGACTACAACAAACTTTACTTCTTCACTAAGTCAGAGGCTTAGACCTAAAATCCTTAGCTTCCTATGAGTCACAACATCTTGTCACTACTACCTCCTATTATAGTTCTGACACACTGCTATGGGATTACCATGAGGTCTTCCAAAGTTCTTTACAATTTTCTTTGTATTGACATTTTTGTGCTAAATGAGGTATTAAAAGAGTTCACCATCCTCTTCAAGTCCTGTACTCTCTCTGCTCTACAAATTCCCAGCAATTAACCTTACCTTGAAAAGAAAGTGAATACCCTCAGATGACACCTTTTTTTTAAATTCATACATCCACCCCTTCAAACCCATCTTAATTTTCACCTCTACATTCTTTATGTCTCTCTTTTTATGAGTGCCTGAAAACTAGAGGAAGTACCTTTCTTGCGCACATCTGGTGGCTTATAGAGTTACAGTCTAAGGATCTGAACACCAACAATATTAAAAATTTGGTAAATTTGAAATTTTTCTAGTGCCTATAACTGTGTGAAATGCTCTTCAAACATAGTTATTAAAAAATCCACTGCAAGTATTTCCATAAACATGTTCTTTGCTTAAGTATCTCTCTATATATTATTCTCCTAGTCCCATACAATCTACCATTAAATTTCATCTCCACTATTAAGTGATCTTGATAAAGAAATAAATGGGACAGATCTGACTTTGTACAAAACAAAAATATTCCCAGTAATCCCTGTATAATTTTTATGCTTATAAAACCCTAAAAAGTCCAAATATAATTTTGTTGTTGGGGCTATAGCAACAAATCAGGATTAGTTTATGAAGAAACTCATCTTATGCTCTTTAAATTTCCTATTAGTCAAATTTCCTTTTAATTTTTTCATCCTTTCTTGTCTCTTCTCTTACCACACACATACTCAGCTTTTTCCCAAGATCAGATACAAAATTTCAGGACTTGTCTTCTAGAACTTTCCTCCCTCCAATAGATAAGTTTCTTGCTACCAATAAGAAAAAAATTCTGTATATTTTACACATTAGTATGTCACTAATCTGCCCTTTCATTTAAATCCTTATCACTGCTAATCCTTCCTACTTGTTATTATAATTACTACAATAAACTTTGGAATATTTCTCTCATCAACTTTTCTCTCAACACCATTTCATAAATATCTTTCTTTTGGCCTTCAGAGTCTCCCATTTAGTGATGCATTAGAGTATCCATATATTCCACACTTCACTTCTAAATATCCATATTTAAAATCATATGTTCCTCACATCATTATCTATGAATGCAATTATGCAAACACGTATTTATCCTTTACTTATTTTCTTTTGCAATCTACATTGTAATAATTATTCTTCCTATTTGATTACTATTGATTAAAAACTCCACAGAATCTAGGATTAAAACAAATTGCCTTTGGGCACAACTACAAGGTTGTACTTTCATTAGGTTCACCTCTGATGATGTCTATGATAGTGTATCTTCCTTAGGTTAATTTTAATAGAAAACCACACTAAATTTGAGGAGCACCATCTCTGGACTTGAGTGCTAGACTGCATAAAAATAAGGAGCAAGCTGAGCACCATGTCTCTCTCTCTCTTAACTGTGAGTGTGACGGGAACAGCTGCTTCAAGTTCCTGGTGCCATGATTTCCCCTCCATGATGGCCTGTAATTATGCTCTGGATCAAAATAAGTTCACTCTCCCTTAAATTGGTTTTGTCAGGATATTTGATAACAGAGACAGGACAAATAACTAATATTCTGTATGAGTTGCATTTCTGACACTGTTATAAAATATTATAATTAAAAGCAACTTACAAAAGAGTTTATTTTGGATTACAGTTCCAGAGAATAGTAGTGTGCTATGATGAGGAAGGCATGGAACAAAAAGGAAGTTGCATTGCAACAGCACACAGAAAGCAGAGAGAGCACCGGTCCCACCGATGTACTCTATCCAGCAATAATCTACATCTAAAAGACCATATGCTCCCCATGTAGAGACATAGTTGGCGACGAACTATTTAAATACATGAATCCTTTCATGAACGTTTATTTTATTATTCAAACCACAGCAGACAGAGATGTAAAAATTTTCCTTCTTAACTGCCCTTCAAACGCATCCATGATTTGTACTTCACACAGGCAGACACCTAATTGAGTAAATGGTTACTCAATTAGTTGTTGAGAGACAACTTCATGGTTGACATTCCTTCCATGAGGTTTGTTCCCCAATGCACATTTGATTAAGAAAAACACAGTAATTTCCCATTGGTTTTCACAAACTATCATCAAGATTTACTGCTTTTCCAAAATAAAAATAAACAAAACTAAAGACCAGTCCCCAATTGCCTTAAAAATACAGCTGTATACCCATATCCTACTCTCCATGTACAGTGAATATTCAATTCATTCATTTCTCTTTAGCTTAGGAGGTTCACAACCCATTTCAACATTTCTTCTTATTCTGGTCTTTCACATGCTTTGTTCAATACTATCCCTTTAACAGTCATTTACTTCAATTTTCCTGAGGTTCTATTTAGTCCCCCTAAGTTTCCTAGAGCCACAATAAACACACACACACACACACACACACACACAAAACAGAGTTGCTTCAAGATCTGTTCTTTCACATATCTGCAGACCATTATTCAAACTTAGACTGCAATCCAACCATATTCCCACTAAGAGCACTGGGAAGAAAACATTTCATGTCTCTTTCCCTACTCCTGATGTTACTTGAATCTACCAAAATCCCAATCCTAACAGAACATACCTACTACCCATGATCTCAGGAGGAAGAAGCAGATAGGATTTTATGGCCAGCCCTACTTACATAATTCTCTAATTCAATACACCACAAGTAAAATGAAATAATAAAATATATTTTGTATCTTATTTCTAAAGAAAGTCACAATCTGAAATTCCAGAGAGATATAAATATGTGAGGGATACTGTTTAACTTAGAACAGATGCCCTTTTTCCCCATGGCAACTCAATACCCTTTAGTGTCTAGTTATGACATTTTATTGAAAATTCCTCCTAACTTTTCTTTTCCACAATTGCATAAAGACAGCAATATGGTTCCCTTCTAGGACATTTCATCTTCAGTCCCCACTGCAATGCCTAGCAGAGAGGAGAGGCTCAATAGGCAGTTGAAAATAAAAAGAATAAAAAAAGGACAGAGGATAAAAAGCTTCTTTAAATTCTCACAGCCTGCTCATATGATTCAGGATAACTTCCTGAGATAGATCAGATTTTTCAAGCAATCTTTCTTTAATTCCCTTCTTCAGTCTTTGTATCACTTTCTAAACAAACAGAAAGCAAAAATAATGAATGCTCAGATGAATGAAATATTGCTGAAAACAAAATACATTTTATTTAATTAACTACTACTCCATTACCCTCTAACTCCATCTGCCTAGTGTAATGCTGGCAGTATGATAGCAACTGATAATGCCTAGTAGATTTTCTTATCTGTCTGTATACTTCAGTCACAACTTTATTAACATATGATAAAAATGAAATCTAAAAATGGTGAAGACTTTAAGACAGCACACCTGATACCTGATACTAACATTTATCATGTTTAACCATATATGAAGTTTATCACAAGCAATGTATTTTCCTTAAGAGGCAAAGCATGACAAGCATCATGTTTTAAAGCACAGACAACTTTGCCATAGTTTTCAGTACACTGTAGCTCTACAGATTATTGCTACTTGTACTAATTTTATTCCCTGAGTCCTCTTTAAGCTTATTTTTGAACTCTTGACAGTACTTCTGAAATTAATTTTCATGACTATGTTTGACTAAGTCATTGTTTGATAAATTGCTCATAATTATTTTAACAAAACCCATAGATTTTACCTGAAAATGATGTCAAAGGTATTTTTCTAAGTTACTGTTTTTCAAGAAGTAAAGACCTATGAAAAACTGTACAATTGAATGCTGATGAGCGTCATGCCACTATTTTGATGTAAAAACATGCACTTAACATTTAGCTTACTTGTTTTCAGAACTTTCAGAATGCTGTCTGAAAAGGCATCTTTATATTTAAAATTAAAACCCTTTTCTTAGTTTTCTTTTCTGTGATGTTTACTCCCTGATCACTCCCTACTTCTTTACAAAATTGCTTTCCTGTACTGAAATAGCTGACAATGCATTGCCAGATTTAGTTGATTTTATACACAATGTGGTATGAAGTCTTATGTTTTGTTCCCCCCTATTGTCTTTTGTTTTCTTATTTTATCTACTGCTGTGAAGAAGAGTTGAGCTCACAGACCAATTCAGTCAGTCTTAGCAACATGAAACAACATATTCAACCTTGCATTGTAGGCATATTTATGTAAACATCCTCCTTAAAATACTCTAATGTACCTGCTGCTAAAATTAGCATGGTTGGAAAAGAGATGATGCTATCTTGTAGGAAAGAACAAGAAAATAGAAGGAATTCTTTTTTCAGTATTGAAACTTTGAAAGAACCTTTTATTTTTGTATTGTCCATAAAGTTTTTATTTTGAAATATATTTAAGGAATTTACACACCCTTATGCTTTATTAAAAATGTAAAAAATAAAAATAAGACAATTATGAAAAATTCTAAATCTATGCTTGCAATTAATGTAGTGTATCTTCAGTTACAGAAAAAAGAAATAACTTACAAGAAGGAAGAGGAGAAATTAATTTTGTCAATAAAAAGATTAAGATAATTTTGATAAGGTGGATTATTTTGTTGTTATCAATCTTCTTTGAATTAATAGAATATAGGAATCTCAGTCTTTGGTTTAACAATGATTTTAGTTTGGATACATGTTTGCTTACACAGTCTCAAACATTAATTAATATCTAAGCAACTTGATTTTAGTGAGAGACTCATGTCATTATGTAGAGCAAAATTTTTTGAGATATGCCTCCTTCCTACATTCAATCTGCATAATATGTTGAATATTTTAATCACTGGAACAAAATGTGTGAAAGAAGCAGTCTAATTGAAGAAAAGTTTATATTGGCTCAGAGTTTCAGAGTGTTCAATCCATGACTGTTTAATCTCATGCACTGTGTGGATGACATCATCATCATAGTGGGGATAAGGCAAAGAAACTCCTTTATCTTGTGAAGTACAGCGGTTTAGGAAGGGACACAGGACAAGGTTTAACTATTGTAGGCCCCCACACAATGATGCAGTTCCTTAGGTATGTCCCATTTGCTAAAATAGTTCCACCAACTAGATTGTGTTTCACACCTTAGCCTGTAGTGGGCATTGCATACCTAAATCAACAATGTAAGCCTTCATATTGAAAGACCTGAAAAATGGTCTTAACGCCAAGGAGACCCCAGACTCAATAACCAGGCCATCAGATGCAAACGCATGAGGTGGTTTATTTAACGATTATAATTGGGCACAAAGCTTAGGGATAGCTAAGTACCCCGAGTATCCAGGCAAGCAAGCTTTTATAGACAAAAATCACAAGTTTTCCATAAATTATAATATAAGGTACGAGAACAATCGGGATTGGTCCAGACTACAAGCCAGAGTTCAACCCCGAACAAAATTTGCGTAGTTCAGCCCATCCCTGAGTAGGTGACATTCAGCAGGCTACCTGATACCCGACATCCTGCCTATCCCCACCCCATTCCCCCCGTGACAATTCGATAGATAACCATTTGGTGTTACCAGTTCTGGGTTTCTGGTAACCACCGGTTCTGATAACCATCTGGCTAGAAGACTGCCACTGGTCCTTAATTGCTATCCTCCTGCCCAGGTGGGAAAGGAGAAACCTCTTGGTCAAACCTGTTTGTCACATTCTGCAGTTTTTGTTATCTATCCTTCTAGGCAGGATTGGTTGGGTCCTTTCAATATCAGCCAGTGGAAAGAAATGTCTTGTTTCTCTTTTCTAGGAGGTATAAGTTCCAGTGAATTTTGTAGATCAACATTGTATTCATCAAAATGTTTTACAGTGACTTATATAAGTATATGCTTTAATCTTGAGGTCTGTGTTACACATAATTCAACATTTATAAGTTTCAATGTTCTGTATGCAGATATGAGTACATGTAACTCTCAATCCAGAAAGCTATTAACCTCTGAATTCTCTGCTTTTTTTCCAGGTACTTTGAAAAACAGCCTCTTTATGTCTAAACTCATTGTCCATACAGGCACAACAGGAGAACAGAAAACACTAAGCATTTAAACTGTTTGGTTTGTTCTATGTTTTTATTTTTACCTCCCACCTAGATTTTTAGATACAGAAATCTCTTTTGAAAGTTAGCACAGATAGTACTTTTCCTAAACATTTACATCTTTCCAGTCGCTAACAACAATCATTGTTAATGAATATCTGTTCTGTAGGCTAATGTCACATGCTTAGACTAGCAGTTAAGGACCCTGATCTAAGTACTAAGACTTGTGCCTGTCATGAGAGGCCCAGTTATTCTGTGAAAATGAAAACCTCATCTTCTTGAAACGAGACTATCTTTGTCTTGATGAGGTGTGTTATATCACATGTTACCAGAGGGGCTCTTTCCAGACTGATGGTGATGGCAGTTTAACACATTAGAGGAGTCAGGAGAAAAATGAGAAGATGGTAAACTCAGTGTTGGCTCTTAAAACTGCAGCTTGCTATCACATGAGGCACTTCTGTAGGTACTTTATTGATCAAAGCAATAACATCCTTTTCAAATTCATATCTCCTTGGAATAACAGAATATAAATTTAATTGGATATACAGTCCTTGTAGTTGAAATTCGTTAAAATAAGATTGTACCACATGAGGTCTGTTTCTAAATCTAGTGACTGGTGAACTTACAGCACTGAAAAATGTGAAGATGCTCAGGCATTCAATGAAGGAAGTTAAATGAGGATGAAAGCCTGGATTGTATTGATGCATCTACAACCAAAGAAGAAAAAGTACTGTAGTCACCTGCTGAGAAATTGACATGGGGTAACATCTTCAGAGCTTCCTGGAAAAAACTAAGTATTCTAACTCAATGATTTTGGAATTCTCATCTTAACTAAAACATTACATTGCTTTAAATCACCTAGGACCACTCCTAAGTAATTTATTATGTTATTCTTAGGAAATAAATCATACATAAGGATTGAATTCAACATGAATAATCGTTCCATGAGCAGCATACTAAATATAATATAAGTTTAATTAATTAGTTAATTTATTATTGTGTAAATGTATATATACCATTATGGTTACATGCACATATATATCATGTGCATGTAACCATATATATATATATATATGGTTACATGCACATGAGTATATATGCACTTGTCAATGCTTCCACATATAGACATCAGGGTGTATCCCAAGGATCTTCCTCTATCACTCTCTATGTTCTTTGTTGAGACAGGGTCTCTCACTATACCTAGAACTCACCATTTTACTTAGGCTGGATGCCCCAATCTTCTCCCAAACCATTCTATCACCCTCTAAACCTCCGACAGTATAGAGTTACAGTTGTTTTGGCCACCCTTGTGGAATCCTATCTCGTATCTTCTTGCTTGTATAACAAGCAGTTTATCTACTGAGCCATTTCCCCAAAGATACATTTTGTTTTGTGTTGCTTTTGTTATTTCTGCCTTCTCGTGATTGTCTGTCCTTATAAATAAACAATATTTTCTCCATTTTTGAGGATGTCATATATGGATAAAATGTATTTTGATCATATTTAAGCTATTCTCCCTTATCCTTTTAACTTCTCCCAGATCCACTTTCTCCCCACTCCTCATTTCTTTCTTTGGTTTGCTCAGTTAGTGGTTTGATGTGATGGTTAATGTTGATTGTTTAATGGACAGCAGCTGGAGTTTCCTGGAAGACAAACATCTAACACATCTGTGAGAGATTATCTAGCTTAAAGTTGCCTCTTCTCAAGCCTGTGAGGGATCATATAGATTAGGTAAACTGAATTGTAAAGACACACACTAACAATGGCTGTACAACTGAATGGGTTAGGTTTTGGGGTGGATCCAAAGGAGAAAGGAGAGGAGAACTTGCACACAGCACCCTCTCCTTCCTGACTGCACATGCCTTGAGACCAGCTGCTCCCAGATCCTGCTGCTATGACTTCCTTGGAACTATAAACAGGAAACTAGAAACCCAAACAATCCCTTCCTTTTAAAATTGTTTTCCTTAGGCATTCTCAATGAAACAAAAATAACCAATTCACTTGATTTTGAAGATGGAATAGAACCCTAGGTTTTGTCCCTGAAGCAAACGCTTATCTGTAAACTCTAGCTGGAGACCAGTTTTGTCAAGCATAGATTATATTCATGAATATGAATAGGTGAATTACTCTTGTCAAATTACTCTTGTCAAAGTAATTTTCTAAGTTTCTACCAATATGTTGAAGTAATGTTGATACTTGTTAGTTTCTGATTTTTTGAAAAAAAAAAAAACTGAATTAAACAGAGTATGTACAAAATGATTGTCCGTAAGTACAAATCATGAGCACAAAGAGATAACTGAGATAAAAATATGAAAAGATTTTGATTTTATTTTTTAATATAGAAATCAAATGTCCTTATCTTATGAGTTGCTGTAATATCTTGTAGTGCAACTTCTGGAAAACAAACATTAATTTCTCTTAGTTCTGACATCCAAGATCAAGATATTGGCAAATTTGTGGTGTCAAATATATGCCTGATTCTCTATGAATATATTTTTTGTTTTCACTGCCAGTTTAGTTGATAAAAGGAGTAAAGGAATGTGCACTGGGTTACATTTACATTACAATTACATTCATGAGAGTTATACATATACAACCCAATCACTTTCCGGATTTCCCAGTGTATGAATATTTTCCAGATTACTCACATATATGGGTCATAACACAAAGTATTCTGAGAGAAGCAGAAATCAAATACCTTGAGTAAAAAATTATAGAACCTTGAAAAGCCATATGAAGTTTAAAACATTTCTAGGAGTCCACTAAACATGCTCCATTCAACAGAAAATGCTATTGGTAATGATTTTAATACTTTAAATGTTGACGTTTACTGAGTCTATAATTCATTATGTTAATATGCCTCAATTTATTTTACTTTTGAGGGATTTTTTTGTATACATAAATTATAGATGCTTTCACATATACTTGTGAGAGCATCTACTGGTACTTTTATCTCCATAAATGAAAACACAAATAGGTATAATCACACTTAAACTCTATGAAATGCAGTCATGTATTAACCTATTCATGATTCAGAAGACATAGGTTTAAGAAGAAATCAAAAAAGCATTTTTGAAACACATGAATGTTTATGCAAAAATTTATATACTTAAATTTAAACACTTTTTCAAGTTAAATTAAGGGTCTTATCAAGTGAGTGCTTTCACAGATTAATAAAATAAAAGATGTTATTAGTATTTGATATAAAGAATGCTTAAATCTGAAAGAAAACATGAAATCTCTAATTACATCTTGCCTTTGCTAGAGATAGAGTTAGGAGACTGAAGAACCTAAATTTAAGTATACTTTTCAAAGCTTTCAAACACAAGATTCTGGATAAATTATCTAATTTAAATCTCAATTTCATCCTTGTACTTGAAAACACTGTGGCTTCTTCCTGTAGAGTCTAGTTGAACACTGAATGAGGCAATCAATGTCAAGTATTTATCACAGATGTTAGCATATAATGAGCACCCCACAAATATTGGTTATTATTGATTTCTCACAAGGATGAACTCACCATTGGAAAGAGTAAAGCAAGTACCACCCAGAAGGAATTGGACTTACATAATGAACATTACAAAGAAAACATACACCCATTATACTCTGTGCTGGAGTTTAAGAACCTGGCTTGCACATTTTGTCATAATTTCAGAGTTTCGTACACCAAGATTATTTGCTAAAAACCATAACAGCACTGTTAATATGAATATAGGTCCAACTTCAGTTTCATTATTCAACAGGGGAAGAAATCAATAGTAAAACTGTGTTTCTATATTTTATTTTATTGGTTGTTTTGCAACACTAGTGATTGAACATAGGTTCTTAGTCATGCTAGGCAGAAACTCTACCACTGAGCTAAAGCACCATCCATTATGTTCTTATTTTAGAAGTAGTAATTAACATATAATAATTCAGGAGGACAAAGGGGATGATCATCATTTGATCTAGATTCACTCAGACCTGAATTGGAGGAAGATAATAAAAAACCAATTTGTATCTATCAAAAATTATTAGGAAAGACCTAAAAAATGGTCTTAACGCCCAAGGAGCCCCCAGACTCAATAACCAGGCCATCAGATGCAAACGCATGAGGTAGTTTATTTCATGATTGCAATCTGGTGCAAAGCTTAGGGATAGCTAAGCACCCCGAGTATCCAGGCAAGCAAGCTTTTATAGACAAAAATCACAAGTTTTCCATGAATTACAATATAGGGTATGAGAACAATTGGGATTGGTCCAGACATATAAATCAGAGTTCAACTCAGAAAAAAATTAGCATAGCTCAGCCCATCCCTGAGTAGGTGACATTCAGCAGGCTATATGATACTGGACATCCTGCCTATCCCTCCCATCCCCCATGACTCAATTTATAATTCGATAGATAACCATTTGCTGTTACCGGTTATGGGGTTCTGGTAACCACCGGTTCTGATAACCATCTGGCTAGAAGACTGCCACTGGTCCTTAATTGCTATCCTCCTGCCCAGCTGGGAAAGGAGGAACCTGTCGGTCAAACCTGTTTGTTACATTCTGCAGTTTTTGTTATCTATCCTTCTAGGCAGGATTGGTTGGGTCCTTTCAATTATAAATATAGCATTATACATTTACCTGGTGTTAGTTTTGTGTATTTTGTTTCTAAATTAGCTAGCAATATATCTGATAGTTATCTTTTAATCTAAATGAATGCTGATACACTATGGTTTGATGAAATAAGGACATTAGATCTTTCAAAAGATGATGTGGTGGTAGGTATAATGTCGCCAATTGCCCCTATTTCCTAGGAGAAAGATATTTTTGTTGAATATTCCAACTTTACATGCTAAAAACAAGGGTTCCAGTCAAATAGGGCCAAGATTGTAATGTAAAAAAATAAAAGCTGTGGTGTGTTGTTGTGTGTTGTGGTGGTGTACATCTTTAATCCCAGCACACAGAAAGCAGAGACAGTTGGATTCTCTGAACTTGACACATCCTGGTTTACAAATGTGAGATCCAGGATAGCCAGGGCTTCACAGAAAAAAAGAAGAGACAAATAAAAGGAAGACAGGAAAGATGGAAGGAAGAAAAGAAGGAAGGAAGGAAGAAAAGGAGCAAGACTTCTACAATGTATTCAAGTTTCCACCAAACAAAGTAGATAGATAGGATCAATATTTCCTTTACATACCTTTTGATTCTTTGAAGGCACCATGATGGGTTGTATGAACAAGCCCCTGAGAAAAATGGCAGAATGGTAGCCAAGAAAGATGTTATTAGTCTGAAAACTCCACCTATATTCAATATTACAAACATTGAAGAAAGACCTTCACAAAAACTCAAATTGCCAATAATTGCATCTGATGTATTTGTAGTGGGCCTACAAATGATCTACAAATGACAAAGTTGTGTTTAAAAATTCAATCTAATTACTAAGGTTATTCATGATAAAAACCTACTGATTGACATGCATAACTTGGATCTTACCTGGAACAAGTTGTATTGTGTGGTCATGGTAAAAAATCTGGCAGACCATGGTTTAAGAACATGTCGATGTTAAGACAACCTACAGTAATTTCTTTTGTCTTTTCTGTGTTGATTTTACTAAATAATTAGCAAATACAAGTAGAAGGCCTCTTATGTGCTTCACTCATGTGTCTTCCAGATGATGGAGATCATGGATAGAAAACTGCACACTATTAAATAGAAAGGAGTGCTTGATAATTGATCCAGTCTGCCTTGGGAAAGCAAGGAGAAAGGCTCACCATTCATCCTCTTCACAGTATTTTTTTTAGAAAAGTGGAATTTGGAAGAAGTTCCCCTTTGAATTATCAAAATTCATGGAGTTTCACGGTGACAAGTGTAGTTCTTGGAAGACTGCTTCTGACAAAAGATGTGCTAAAGCTGAATAGGAATAAACCAGTTCAGGAACTTGTTTAAATCCCAGCTTGTATTTCATGGCAAATACGAAGTCCTGTTAATGAGAAAGAAAATTCTTACACAGTGGATTTTGAATATGTAAATTTCTTGATTCTCGATGTTCACAAACATCCTAAAATTAACTCATTATTTTATAGAAAATATACATTTGTCAGACAGTATTTAGAGCTTGTCCCGTTATAATTACATTATTTATATTTAAAGTTATTTGAAATATTGAACTCTATTATCTCTTTATAGAATTAAAAGCTATGATGAAAGACAAATTAAATAATTGTCCTGTATTTATATAGGACATATAAAATGAAGGTTATTCCTTAACAGTGAATGTACAGTTTAATATAGTAGGAGGACAGTGAGAATATTCTTGTGGTTCATTCTCTAACGTATGATTTCCCTAAAAAAGGATGATCGAGGACATAGAGTAATGCAAAGAAAATGATATATTTGAAGTTCAAGGACCATTAGTCAATTGAGGCTTCCATAGCATCATTCCTTCATTTCCAAAAGTAGCTGAGGACTTAGAGGAGGTACAAAATATAAGTGGCGCATGTATATATCAGGGAATGTCTCGAGTATACAGAAGATGTAAATCCAAATCCACCACACAGTTTGGTAGTTTTTCTACAAAGGTGGTGGCACCAGTAAGAGTCATAACCTGATGTTCAAAATTGAAAGCATTGCTGATTTTCTGGGAACTAAGCTACAATCTCTTTTAGCATGAGCTTGCAGGGTTGGTTTGGGCACTGCTTGTAAGCACCTGAAAGGCTATGCAATTGTAGGGTTCCTCTCAGTGTCACAGTTAGAGATTCCTCTTCTTAGTGAGCCTCCCAATTCATGGAAAGAATTAGAGAGATTGCAATCAGACAGTTATTTTTCTATGAATTTTCTTCTCCCCTGGTAGTTGGTACTATCAATTCCTCCTTCCTGGTAGGAAAGACTGCACTCCAGGAAATCGCTAGATGAAAGGGGGAGATCACTTGCTGCACCAAAATGGAAATGATAGTGTAATGAGAGAAAGAGAGTCCTGGATTTTATCTTTGTTACAGCTTATAGTTTGAAAAATAGACTCATGTACAAAGTGCTCAAAACTAATTCATCTAAAGAAATATATCTGAAATAAATGAAATATCTCTTATCTTTGAGTTCCTTTAAGTTTAATAAGATTTCTTTTATGAAGAAAACATTTAAATAGTAAATAAGTCAATAGATTAAATTACCATTTTGTTCAACAAATGCTCATGATGTTTTAAAAGTAGACCTGATGCTTTTATACATTGTTTGTAGTTTTCATTCTATTATTTTTATGTAATTTCTTTGTTATTCAAATATATAATAAAAGGGTTTTATCTCATAAACTTTATTTCACACATATTTATTATCTACCTGCAATGTTTGTATTTAAATCTCTTAATTATATTTATTGTTTAGGATACCTCATTTTTATATATTCCTCTCCCCCATTCACAAAATGAAGACAATACTTTATCACTTTGCCCATGTCAATATTGTATGGTACCCAAACTAAGCTGTAACTACCATGGACTTATAATGTATTTAAATTCTATTAAATTGAATTTAATATTTTTAAAAAAGGATGACTATGTGTGCAACTCAAGACAATCGTGGAAACATTAAAAAATGCCATCCTTAAAAACATTCATGCAGTTTATCATATATTATTTTGCTTAATTTCTAGATGTATTGCATTGTCCAATACCTGTTTACTAATGTTTACATATCAGTTTGCTGGTCCTACTGATTTTATGCTAATGCCTTGGAATAGCTCTCATTAGCAACTTGCCTAGATACCTGTGGTGCACAGAGATACCATGGTGTGGATCATGTTGTTTTGAGCTTTTAAGTGCTATCCACTTCCTTGTAGAGTTTGGGGATCTTTGCGTAGTCCTCAAGGAGCTTCTTTTAGTAATATTTCAAAACGCTGATGTTTGAATTCATCCAGTTAGTAAATTAATGCCATAATGTAAAATATAAATGTACTCATTGACCACTTTGGCCATTCATCAGTTCTTTAATAATCATAGAATAAATCTGTTGTTCACATAAGAGGCATACCATTAACAGCAGAGTATGAGAAGGTTTTGGAGTAATGAAAGAATCTCCAAACCCTTAGAGATGATTCCAGGTGATAGACTACCTAAACTCTGGCATGGAATTGTATCATTCAGCCAAAACATTTAAATAATGGAATCTCATAATATAAAGGCATCAAAAAATAGTATATCATGTTGTTTACTTTTTCCTTACTCTAAGATACATGCTTCTTTGTTTAAAAATTAATTTTTAAAAAAAAGTTCAAAAGAAAAATAAGTAGACATTTTACAGGAAATGAAGTTGAATCGAGCTACATAATGACTTTATTATCTGATTGTTCATAATTTTAAGGTATATGTGACAAGATATGAATAGGAAAATAAATAAAACACATGAATAATTTAATTCAGAGAATAGTCTTATGATTCAAAGGTTATACAAAAGTTGTACACGGGAGTATTGATAACCCATAACATGCCCAAAAGCACAATAGAGAGCCTGGATCCCAAGACAATCCCTAGCAAGCAGTCAGCATGATATAAATCACAGGGAGCCACTGTCAAGAGGAGATGCAAACATATAGTTTATAGGCTATAACTCATCGGGCAGAGAGAAACGGGGGATTAACCTAGTTTCTTCTTCCCTGTTCACTCCATCAGTTTCCATCCACTGGCTCCATAAGGTTGATCTGAGCCCAAGACAATGTCACACAAAAACTTCTAATGTCAAAATGAAGCTGAAAGAGTGCCACAGATATCTGGGATTGACTCATAAATAGAATTGTCTCTTCTAGAAATAAAGATAATATTTATAAATCTCAAAGCTCAAAAATGGAAAACAAAACACCTTTTTACCTTATTGTTATGTTATTTTTGACATCAGTTAAGTAATTTTCTTGTGCTTTCTGTGAATAGCATTGGTTGCATGTGTCTGTCCTTCAAGTCTCTCAAGAATTAATAACCAGTATTTTGCTGTGTCTACTGGCTAGACTCTAGCTCTTTTAGGTCTTCCTGAAAGTCAGCAATCTGATATCATTTTTCATAGTGGTATAGTTGCAGGGATAAGTTTTTGTTTTCTGAAGACATTAGAATGCTTCTCAAAGCAGCTACAAAGTGACATTTTTTACTTCTGATCTCACCAGTTTTTCTAAAGTTTTACTACCTTATGCTTTAAAAATAAGCTTCCCTCTTTCCATAAAAAACACACATTTTCTCAAATTTATGTTTATCCATATTTCTTATTTCAGCATGTTTTATATTTCAAGACTGTATTGTTATTTCACATTTATTTTCTCTGTTTGAAGAACTTCCTTTCGTCTCAGTACAGGAAGACTAGGTATGCTGCTGAAAATATCTTCAGCTTCCTTTCTTCTTAGTACAGCATTATTTTCCATTCCTGTCTTAAAGATAGCTCTCCTGTCTACAGAGCTATTGAAATTTGATTACTGCTAGGTGAATTCTGCTGGTTTCAGTTCCTTTTAGCAAGATGATACTTGTTATACTGACCATAACCTGCAAGGACATGTCTGTCACCCAACAGTAGTCGGTCAACACAAAATGACTCCCATGCTTTTGTTTCCCTTTCAGTTAAGAGAAAAACATGAGAACACGTGAAGTTGGGTAGATAGAGAGATAAAGGAAGGTCTGGAAGGAATGGTAGGATGAAGTTAATGATATGAATGTATCAGGTAAAATCATAAACAATAAGTAAAAACTTTTTTGGAAGAAATATAGATTCTAAGGTAACATATCAATTATTGCAAGCATTTCAGCACCTATAAAACATTTCATTACTTAGGTTCTTTTTGCCTTCAGGTGGAAAAATTGTTCTTAAGTGAATATATGTTCACCTTAGAAGTAATGTTATTCTCTCAGTTCTTTTATGATTATTTTCACTTAATTAAATTTTTGGAAATTTACTAGTAGTTTGCCTAGGAATATAACCCTCTGAACCTACTCTGTTAGAGTTTGCTTTGTACCTATAAATTAAGTGGATATTTACCCAGGATTTCAATAACATTAAAGGCTGATCTGTCTAGTTCTGTGAGTTCAGGAGAATATGTTGTCCCTGGATTTTAGTCTGTCTTCTTCTTTGTCCAGGTTAGAAAATTCTATTAATCCTTTAGTCCCTAGATTCTATGGTCTATCATTTCTAACATTTAAGAGACACTTACAATGTAAGAACATTCATAGCTGGTGGTTGGACCCCTAGCTCAGCAGTGTCTGGAATTGCTATCGGCAAAGCTTCTGTGTCTTTACAAAATACAAAGTCTTTCTCTGGCCTCTATCAGAGTCTATCTGTCTTGATGGTATTTGGATCAATGATTTCCCTTGGTGGTTTTTGTTGGGTTACTTCATGTTGTTAAAAGGACTTTAGATCTTGGCAAGGAAAGTGCTCACCTGGTCCATCAGGAAGCCTGAGATAGAGACCTATCTTCTATTGGCCCAAATTTTTTTATTATCCCTTCTGCTTTATTATTTCTCCAGTCCCTGACCTTATGGCTTATTGTCTTTTCTATTTGGATTGTCTAAAAATTTCAGAGAATTACAGCTGTAGTGGATAAGACAGGCAGAAACAGTCCTGTCCTTCCTTGGCTAGATTAACTGACCTTTGTCTCTAAACAAATGGCTCCCTATTCATGGCGATATTGCAGCTGGTGGTAATAGCCTGGTGATATTTCTGATATCATAACCTGAAGAACTAAAGCTGGAATCTAAGACACAGTGTCCAGAATATTGACAAACCTCTTAGATTGCATAAAAGAGACCTCAACAATAAGAAACATTACACCCAAAGTTAGCAGCGCTAAAATTGACATTTCTTGTTTTAAACATTCTTTGCTTTTAAGAGAGAAAAATGCACTAATTTCCCAGTCTATTTAAGTTTCTTATCAACATCCCTTTTTTCTGTTTCCAGGTAGCTTTCAGTTCAAGGGTGCACATCTTGCAGACTAATGTGCAAAGAGCATTCTAAAGGTAAACCTAAGAATATATAATTTTCAAATTTGAAAGTGTCATTTTCTTAATTTAATGCATTTATAAATCAAAGTAATGGCTATTCTATTATATGGCCTCAAGATGATCTACATTATATTAATCAAGGGAAATTTTTAGAAGCTAATAACTCCTGCCACTCCCATTACATTTAATGCAGTTATATGCAAAAAGGTGGCCTGGGGCTTTGGGCTTCATTAGCATAGCATTCATTTTGAATATTAAATATAATCTGGCATACATTTTAATAATCATTATTCTAGTACCATTTGATGTTACAACTTAGGCTTTATACCAGTATCTAAATTACCGCTAATCATTGTAGGAGTTGAGGAAGTTTCTGGAAACCTTGCTTCTGTAAACACTGGTACAGACTTTGGAACTCAAAGAATTAAAGAAAGAATTGATGTAGCAGTTCATCGCTGATCTTTGAACTCTAGGTCTATTGAGTTACTGGCAGGAAATATTTGTATTCTTCACTCATACTCTTTATCCTCCTGTCAATGAGGTCTAAGGCACATTACCCAAGTGTGGCTAATTCTTCCTGTTTTCTGATGACCTTCCCTAGAGTAGAGGAGTTCTTACCAGTCTCGCTAAGTATCTGCCCTGTCAGAGTATCATGGAGGGACCAAGAAAGCAGGCAGGTATTTGCTTCTCAATGAACAACAGCTCATCAAAAGTCTGAGAGCAGAAGGTTTTGAATGAATCAGAGCACTCTGGACAGTTGCTCAATTCCTAATGAGGAGCACAGACACTTTTCTCAAGCTGTCCAAGCCAGGAGGCCATCTGTATGGCAGTGTTTCTCTGAGGATACCTGCTGAAGGGGCTGAGCCTTACCTCTCAAGGGAATGCTACTCACTGGTCTTCCTGATTTAAAATTAAAGAAGGCATGCATAAGAATAGAAAAGTGAATACCAATTGTTGAAAAGGCACAGTTTTAAACACATTTTGGGAAAATTTTCCTATGTACTCAAGTCCCATTTGTTAGTTTAAATAATTGCTTTTTTCCACTGTTGTATATCTTAGTAATACATGTAATCATTCCTACTATCTGGGGGTCAAGTACTTCAAATAGGATAATTTATAACATATCTCTTTGTTTACATCTTTGGTTTCTTCAATTGCATTTGAGTTTCATTTAAGGGTAGAACTACACACTGACTGTTATGTTCTAACCTTGAAAAATTGTGCAGTTTTGGAAGGTGGTGAAAAAACATGAAATTTGAAAATATATCTTTTGAAAACTAATGTTTTTGAAATACATATTTAGACTTATAATCAAGCATATTCTTATACGAAGCTTCTTTTGATAACATAGATATTTGTTCATTACTACCATGTACTTTAGCTGAACATAGGAAGATATACATAAGAGCTATTGAAACTCTTCTTCTATAATATCAATATAAATTTAAATATTAATTCTCTATTCATCATATATGGTGTTAATGTTATCTAAATTGTTATCTCCATAATATCATATGTTTATGACATAGGTATAAAATGGAGGCTGTAGATTGGGGCAGTTTTCTTGGTTTACTCTTGAGCTGTTCAGTTCTCTTTGAGGCTCACTGTAAACAAAGACCATTTTCATTTCCTCACCAC
>JAQHUG010000142.1:2173524-2186169 GCA_028555095.1 Dicrostonyx torquatus
TGGGGCAGACTGCAGAGCTATTGGCAGTGAGACCAGGATTTATCCCTACTGTAAATACTGGCATTTGGGAACCCATTCTATTTGGATGGATACTTTTCTCAGTTTAGATATAGTATGGAGGGTCTTGATCCTTCATCAAAACAATGTGCCTTACCTTCTCTGAGGTACGCATGGGGTATGAGGTGAGGGTGGGAAGGTGGAGGGAAGGGGAAGAGGGGAGGTTATGAGAATTGGGTTTGGTACATAAAATGAAACAATACTGTTTTCTTTTTTAAAAAGTAGAGTTAAAAATTAAATAATCATCACCTTTAATCTAATGAACAATTTACCTTGTAATAGCATATTCTAAATGATATTTGCAAGGGTATAATATTGAATGTGATGAAGTTAAAAAATAATAGTGGAACAAGAAAGAACAAGTAACAAATTATTATTCATTATATCCTCAACGAATACTTACTAAAGAAGTATGACAGAATACACAGAAGCACAGAGAGAATGTTATAGCTAAAATTCAAGGAGCGTATTCAAATTTTATCTCTTAATTGGTCATTTCCTAACTTTTGGTCGTTCTTCTTTAGATAGAGCTCAGAGACATCATGGCTTCAAGTAGTTTCCACCTTTCTGATTCCTTTCATAGTCCTTTACTCCTTTCTCAGCTGTTAAAATACTATAAAGAAAATGTCATTAGACTACAAGGGTTTGGAAGTAAACTGAGATAAACAGATGTATGCTCAGGTCTCAGGTACAGTCGTGAAAATATTTCACAGCCATGTGAATTCTCATATAAGAACTTCTTCCTGGATAAGATTTAAAACATTAGTGTTCATTTCATCTGTGACATATAAAAATATTTTGCAATTACTACTTGTTTTATTTCCTAATGGCAATCACTAAAATGTGCCTCTGATATAGCTGCAATTTCTAGCAATGCTCATGAAATTAAATGGTCAGTAGTTTTGCTTCCAACTCTAAGTCTCATATATTTGTGTTCTTGATAAATTTAGCATTTAGAAGAGGCATGAATCACATACCGACGATGAAGAGAAAGGCTGGTGGTATATAGGTACGTATTTATTTCATGTGAGCAAGCAAAGTGTAACCTGATAACTTTTATTTAGATGATTCCAGTACACATGCTGGTAACCACAACTGAAAACTTCTCATTAGCTGATTTTACAACTTTATTGTATGTTTGGTTAATGTTTTTCAGTAGTAAAATATTCTACAATATTAAGGAATCTAAAACAAGACTTTCTAAATATTTACTAGGTTTGACAATTTTTATCGCAAGACATTGGCCATTCTTATAGGTGTAAGATGGAATCTCAAAGTTGTTTTGATTTGCATATCTCTGATGACTAAGGATGTTGAACATTTCCTTAAGTATCTTTCAGCCATTTTAGATTCCTCTGTTGAAAGTTCTCAGTTTAGGTCTGTACTCCATTTCTTTTATTGGATTATTTGTTCTTTTGATGACCAATTTCTTTAGTTCATTGTATATTTTGAAGATCAGACCTCTGTCTGATGTGGGATTAGTGAAGATCTTTTCCCATTCTGTAGGCTATCGTTTTGTCTGGTTAACTGTGTCCTTTGCTTTACAGAAGCTTTTCAGTGTCAGGAGGTCCCATTTGTTAACTGTTTCTCTCAGTGTCTATGATACTGGGGTTATATTTAGGAAGTGGTCTCCTGTGTCATGCTTCAAGTATACTTCCCACTTTCTTCTCTAGAAAGTTCAGTGTGACTGGCTTTATATTGAGGTCTTTGATCCATCTGGATTTTATTGTCGCAGGACAATATTACACCAATTTGATTAAAAAAAGGGGTATTTTATTGGAGGGGATAAAACTTACAGATCAATGTCCCAAACCATGTTCCTCTGGTTGCAAACAGAAAACCGAGACTAGCAGTCAGCATGAAAGCCAGAAGCAAGTTAGCTCAGAGAGCAGCTGTGGCTTTTTTTTTTTAAAATGAAAACCACGCCCCACATTGGGCGGGTATCTTAGAAGCCATTGACTGAGAGCAAGAGGGCTTAATCTCCTGCAGCAGGATTTGAGTTTTGTTCATGGTGTTAGATACGGGTCTATTTTAATTCTTCTACATGTTGATATCCAGTTATGCCAGCACCATTTGTTAAATATGCTTTTTTTCCAGTTGATATTTTTTGCTTCTTTGTCAAAAATCAGGTGATCGAAGATGTGTGGATTAATATCTGGGTCTTGGATTTGATTCCATTGGTCAACCTGTCTGTTCTTATGCCAGTGCCAGGTTGTTTTTAATACTGTAGCTCTGTAGTAGAGTTTGAAGTCAGGGATTGTGATGCCTCCAGAAGTATTAATACTAACAACGTAGAAATAACTCTTTTTCTCAGCATTATGGTGTATAATCAGTGACTTCCCAATGAGAACTTCACCTGCGATGACTCAGAGTACTCTTGCCCTTGGATATTGTCAGCAGCACACCACTCTCTCCATCTTGATTTTACCTGGTCCCAACCTGTCACAAACAATGATTTTTCTGAATGTTTCACTTGCCCTTTCTAGATACTCCTTAACAGGTGAATTGTTTTTTTCTGTAACCCAAGACTTATTGCCATGGCCCCCATACTACTGTGCTCCAGAGCAATGCTGTCTCATCGATTATCTTATCTGTTTCCCAACTTGCATAATGGTTGATGTTTTAAATAAAAATTACTTTCACTATATCAACAAACCTATGCATTTACTTATTTGGCTACTATCCACTTGCCAGAGATTACATAATATAACATATGTGTTAACACCCTTCAACTTCAGAGTCCTAAACAAGGCAAGTGTTCAAATAAAACAAGTCTTCTAAAATGACACATGGAAACCACGCAAGCTTTAATCACGAAATCAAAGCCGGGAGCACACCAAATGCTTTCCAGAAATTTGCCTTTTTTCTTGTTTAAAATTAATTGAACTTGCAAAATAGTTTAATTCAAAATTACAAACTGTCTTCAATCATCAATATTTATATCATTTGCTTTTAAATAAAAATTTAAGGAAAACAAAGATATAAATCTTAGAGTCTCTGTTTATTAATTTGAAAAAATTCTTTGCTTCAATATTATAGAAAGCAGCAAAATTCATTCAGCTTGTTAGAAAGGTAAACTATAAAATAATTATATTTGTATAAATTGTTGCATTTATTTTCTATTCTTTTCCAAGTAAATACACAGGATTTCTTTTATAGTAAACAGCATCAGAACAACAGCGATCACCATGATGAATCACTAGACATTTTATTTATACGTACTTACTGTGCGGTGTATGTGTGTGTGTGTGTTCATGTGTATGTGTACATAGGTATGTGTATGCATGTGTGTGCATGTTAATGGATCAGTGCATGACAAGAAATAATTTAAAACTCATCGTTATAAATAGGGAAATTGATCAGCTATATTTTTCAACAAGGTATATATATATTGAGTGTGATTCATTGCCCATAACCCTTGACCTTAAATATCTTCTGAAAGTACTCTGAAATGAAACCTCTATCTGAACCTGTTAAAATATTTGATTTTTATTGACCCATACAGAAAACTTTACATGCAAATTATTCTGTGCTGTAAATGTAACAAAGTAAACCATGGAAAATCACAAGGTTTCCCCACTAAGGAGTCACTATACTACATTACAATGCACTATCAAGAAATTATCACTAAAATAAGAATTTAGCTAGAAGATACAGAACATGACTTATGGAATAATCAAATAGATAATATTAAACTATTCTGCCTCATCTTCCAATGTAATTTACTGAGTTTTCAGATAAATTAATATTGGCTTTCAGATTTAATGATTTCATTAAAGCAATATTGAAATTCACTGTGAAATGTAAACTTAAGATATTCAAATTGCAAAATGAACCAATTATTGTTCTTGAAAGGACATACATACAGAAGGGATATTTTGTCACTTCTTCCTTATTAAGTAAAGACTCACATATTTGCTACAATGAACTATGTCTCCTGTGTTTTGATATGACTGCTGCAGACTTAACAGGACACTACTCTTTTGTATTTCTCAACCACTAAGTACAGTGATTTTTAAACACACAAAGCTTTCTAATTTTGCATAAGTAATACAAGTGGTTTCTTTACTGATTGCCTCTATACAACATCACAGGTGCCTTTCTAATTGACAGCTAGATGGGTAGGAAGTATCTGTACACATAGACTGTGAGGAATAATGTGTAGGTAAATATTTAATGACTGCTAATTTTCTGCCGTTACTTGCTTTCTGGCTGTACATCCTTGAATTTTTACTGCTAAAATGAATACCTTTTTAGTCAAATGTATTTGCCTTAATTTCTAGGTATTATTTATTTATTGACCACATCAGTTGTTGCTTTTACACAAGCACTTTTCACAGAGTGATTATAATCTAAATCTGCCTTCCTGGTTTATAGGGCTACATTTACCTCAGGTATTTGTAGATACATATTTCACAAAATCTAGAAGGAGTTTTGATTTCATTACTTTTAGTTTATGTTATGTGCATAGTTGCTTTACCTTCATGGATGTCTGTGCACCACTTATGTGCTGATACCTGTGGATGCCAGAAGCAGGGAATCAGATAGAATGGAATTTTATTTACAGACTGTAATGAACTGCCATGTAACTACTGGAAACTAAATCCAGGTCCTCTAGAGAAGGCAGCTAATGCCTGTAGACACTGAAATATGTCTTCCACTCCTTCATGAAAGGAGTTTATTAGTTTGGATATAACTATAGTAAATTTCACTTCAGAGAGTGTAGATTATTCTTATCTGGCTTAACAATTATTTCTTTGTTATATTCCAATTCTGACACATATGCTGATAAAACCAGCACTTATATTTATTTGTTTAAATATCAAATTGAAAATTAAAATCGAACAAATAATAAGTAAATAAACACCATTAGGGCTTTCTTTCATAGGTATATTTTCATATCAACCATAAAAATCAAACATTTAGCATGTTCAGGATACTGAGTTCATACGCATGTGTGCACACACAGACACACACATGGACATATGTACAAAAATCAAACAAGCAAGAACATATTAAGGAAACAAACTATTTGATTCCATAAATAATCTGTAGGTCTTGAAATTATGGGTTTCATTTGATCTATAATTTCCTTTGTTAAATCCTGGGCTTTTTTGGATTACAGAAGAGTCAAATCTCTACTAATGATGCCAGATGCAGGATTTGAAGGCAGATTGTGACCAGCTTAAGAGCAGCAAGAATGGTCTGGCAGGCCTTGCCCTTCTTTTCTATTCCCTCTGCCTTGCTCAAAACCATTAGTGTATATTCTTAAAGACAACCATCAAGGTCTATTCCTTTATTTGGCCACTTCCTCCTCCTGAGGATGACTACCAAGGTTCAGATGTCAAAGTATTGAAGTCCAGCCATCAGAAACCTCCTTTGGTTCACCTAATTAATATCCCCCATTAAAATGAAACACCTCCTTTCACCCTAGGAAAGGGTTTCTTATTCTATCTTTATAAACCATCATTTGCTTATATGCAACTGTCTCCTCTCTTTCTGAAGACAGTCATTGTCCCTCCAGAGTAAATATCTTTTCTTCCTTTCTCTTGTTTCCTTCCCCTTATCCCCCAATCCGTATCTTCTTTACTACTGCATCCTAGCCCATTCTAACACATTCTTTTCCGCCTCTTAAAAATTAGAACTGCAAGGACATTTGCTGCTGTTTTTCTGCCAGAGTCAGAAATCAGCCCCTTTAAGTTTTCTTCACTGCTTAATAAAGGATCTCTTTTTGTAAACAGGTGTTTGCCTGCGCTTTGTGCCTAATCCACAGTCTGGGAGGGAACATCTCCTGTGTGGGAGTCCCCTTCACCACTCATTCACACCTTGGAATTAAAATCAGTCAGCGGCCTTTTTTTCAAGTACAGTAAATACTTTAGTCATGCCCCCCCTTTTAAATTACAAATGGTGGTATTTTCTTCTAACTGTGTTTGTAATCAGAAGGCTGTTGTTTGCTTGCTTTATTTGAAATTTGTTTGATAAAACACCAGACTTCTTTCCAGTGGCTCACAAGGAAGAAATATAATATACTTTTGCTAGTTTCAAGCACATCTTTCTCTTGGATTTCTACAGAAGAAAAAGAAAATACCCCACTTTGAAGCAATTGCCACATGGTGAATTGTAAGCTTCATTCTAGCAAACCTTTTTGCTAACCTCTATTGTTTTGAACAAATTCCAGAAAGGATACTTAAAAATGTGCTTTCATTTTTTTTAAAATTTTTATTAGCATTCTGTAATTTGCTATCATTCTATCAGAAAAATAAAACAATTAACTATTAAGGAATTTTCTAACAAGAAATGAGCCTTTTCTGATTTTGGCAAAATTTCAAAACAACGCAGAACATTTATTTGAGGAATTGCAGCAGGGGTCTCAGAAAATTAAGTTAGCTTAAGCCATTACAAGTTATTATAGCATAAGTAATGAGTCTAAGGGCAGGGATTTCACTCTGGCTGACACAAGGAGAGTGCTGATGGTGGTCTGTAGAAATATTCCTGCCTGGGAGCCTGCAGGTAAGGCCAGAATTCACTTCCTCCCTCAGACCACTGAGGTTTGCACTTGGAAATCGCGAAGGATGGCATCCCTCTTTCCACCTCCTAGAAAGATGGATACATGTTCTACTGTATCTACCCAGAGCAGAAACTTTGCGGCACAGCATCTAAATAGCCCATATACTTACATAGTTCTTGCTACGATCAGAATAGGACAGTAATTATCAACCAGAAAAGTACAAAGATTTCGCAACTAGTCTGTAAAATGATGCATAAATACATATGTGTTTGTATACATAATTTCTTTCCGAATAATCTAACTCTCCAGAATATCAATGATAGCCATGGTTGAAATTAAGAGTCTTGGGTTAATAATTTTGCAAGTCACTCTGAAACTACTGTAAGTAAAGATGTTGCTACTGGATTCCACTTTGGTAGTTCTACTACCGTCTGGATTAGACTGGATTGGATCGTACAATCATGAGGCGACAATGGCAATAATTTGAAACTACCATCCTATTTTATGGTTAAAAGAAAATTTCTGGTTTTTTTTTTTGGTTGTTTTTTTTTTTGCATCTTGTCATGTATAAAAAAACATTGGTTTAATATGTTTAATTATGCATAACGCTTACTATATGAATCTCTATTGCTGAGAATTAATTTATTATATAAACATCCTTATATTTAAAAATGTATTCATGAGCACATGTGTGTATGTATGTATGCATATGTCTAGAAGAGTAGTCTCTGTGTGTATATGAATGAGTATTTCTCTCACAACTGATGTTAGTAGAAATCATGTTGTCTCGTAATGTGCTTTGTACAATAACATGAGTTACCCCGAAACAAAAATTAATCAAAGGTTATAGAACAATATAATATGTAGACATACACTTATGGGTGATCAATATGTTTTTATTGCAATATTTTTAAAAAAAAACAATTTTTCAATAATAGAAAATTTCATGTTTAAAATGAAATGTAATATGCATATTAAGAAAGATTCTACCTAAATATTCTGTAGACATGAGTTATAGGTATCTAATTAGAACAACTTCAAACCCCAGCCTTCCAGCCACTTAGATAGATGGCTACTTTTGTCAAAATCCCCAAAGCAGAAATTTGGTCTAATCTAAAAAGGTGTCACTGCATCACAGCATTGCAAAGAACAGAAACTCCAAAACACAGTGCTATTAAATGAGAATGAATACACGAACGATAGGAAAAATTTAGAGATTTACATGTAAAGTTCTTTGGAGTCATCATTTACCTTCTTTTACTTTGTGGATGCTGAGAACCAAAACAGGCTTATGCTCATGTTTTTAGGATAAATTGTTTTTGTTTTATGTGTATGTGTGTATAACATATGAGTGTCTGATATCAGGTGCTAAGTACCTGAAACTCGAGTACCAGAAAGTGATGAATCAATATTTGGATGGTGGAAGCCAGACCTGGGACCTCTGCAAAGGAAACAAGTACTCTCAATACTGAGGCATCACTTCAGCATCCTGTTTTTATCATCAGCTCTACAGAAACTGATACATAGAGAAACAAGTTCTCTCTGAAATCTATGTATGTACATATGAAATAATAGGTCATACAAAATAAGATCTGTGTTTAATTGACAGGATCTTGCTTAATTGACAAGGAAACATGAATTTGCATTTGTAAGTTCATGTAAAATACTGTAAATAAAGTTAATTACTAAAGTTTATTTTACAGAAAACACCATAATTCATTTAACATGTCAATCAATGATGTGAAGATCTTTTAAAAACTTTCTGGATAAAGCCAAATAGAGAAAAATCCTAGCCAATCATGCATAAGAAAAATCTGCTACAATTGTTCATGAATGTTAAATGTCAACAGTAATGGATATTTATACAGCATAGGAGGAAAGGTGGAACAGTGGTATATGGATCAGAGTTTCTGAAAGTGACATTGATATGTTATGACAGATGATAGAAATAGTGAAATACTTTGAAATAGGTTAAAAAGTTATATAAAAAGGCAGAAAGAATTTGCACCATGTTCTGTAGGCAAAAGCCTGAAGTTCAACAGAATCATTTCTTCATGAATAAGAATCAATTGTCAATTATACAGAGCCTTGCTTTCCAGTTGAGATCCAGGAGATGAATGCATGGCCCTAGAGGAAAAACACTGTTTCTAAAACTTCACCAATCAGTTATTTTAACTAATTATGTACAACAGAAATGACTAATTTTTTACATTCCTGTGGACATGATTTCTAATCAAAGCTATCCCTTGGGTCGAATATAATTTGAAAATAGATGCAATTTTGTTCTTCTAACATATTTGAGAATATTAATAAATTTATAAGAGATGAGATTATACATGAACCAATATGATTTAAATATATAACACTGAAGCAAAACTATGATACTCCTGACCTTATATTCCTGTGCTTCATTCTTTATAACAAAGAATATTATTCCTAACAGTATAAAGGGAGATCAGAACAATAGAATGTCAGAAAGATAAATATATAAGATACATTTTCCTTATTGTGTTAAATATAATTCTGAGAATTGACTGAGTAAATCTAAATTATTTATACATGCTTATGTCCTATATACTGTATAATTTTTTCATTATAAATAGTGGTTGTATAAGCTAAAAATTGTTTCTGGCATGCTTTATAAAATTAACTCACTGTCAAAACACCTATTGGTAGAATATACGATTGTGTGTGTGATGTATTTACACTTTTTTAAACTAAATTCAAATTTTGTGAGTTTCGTTTACTGGCCAACAATTTTTCAATAAGGAAGTAGCAGAAATGTAACAAAACAAAATATGCTACATATTATAAGACACAAAAGTAGAGCCAGTGTCCCAATCTCTTCAGGATTAATTGAGGAGAAAGGTAACATGCTTATTTACTCAATAAAAAAAATTGCCTTTCTGTTGGAAAATTATTAGGATTTTTGTTGTTATCATGATTTATTTTTACAAATGTAAACTTCTGATTGGATAAGAAAATTATACAAATAGCAGAATTTGGTGTGACATCAATTAAATTGGCGATTCCTCAGAAAATTAGAAACCAGCCTTACTCAAGATCCAGTAATACCACTTTTGGGTATGTATCCAAAGGATGCTCAATTGTGCCACAAGGACATGTGCTCAACTATGTTCATAGCAGCATTGCTTGTCATAGCCAGAACCTGGAAACAAACTAAGTGCCCCTCAACCAAAGAATGGATAAGGAAAGTGTGGTACATTACCACAAATGGAGTACTACACAGCCAAAAAACAAAAACAAAACAAAACAAACAAAAAAAAGATATCTTGAATTTGCAGGCAAATGGATGGAGAGAAAACATTATTTTGAGTGAAGTAACCCAGTCCCAGAAAGACAATTATCACATGTACTTACTCACAAGTGGTTTTTAAACATAAAACGAAGAAAACTAGCCCACAAATCACAATCCTAGAGAACCTAGACAACAATAAGGACGCTAAGAGAGACATACATAGATGTAATCTACACGGAAGTAGAAAAAGACAAGATCTCCTGAGTAAATTGGGGGCATTGGGGACCTTGGGAGAGGGTTTGAGGGGAAGGGAGAGACAGAGAGGGGAGCAGAGAAAAATGTAGAGTTCAGTAAAAACCAATTTAAAAAATAGTCAAATCATACATCAAACTTTCCACGTAGATGTCCCTACCTGTTTTCATCAAGTAAAAACAATTTTCTTGTCTTTACATCAAGAAACCGTTCATTTCCAAGAGAAGGTTCAATAAATATTGCCCAATGGTTTGTGTATAAATATACTGGGCACTGTTAAGATGTCCTCAAAATCCAAATAATTTTTCTGAATAATTCAAATAAGTTTGTTACCTCATTATGTCTACAAATTGTATTCTAAGAATAACTGTTTCAACTCTCATATCACAGGACACGCAAGGACAGTTTCCATAGATGTGCAATTCATTATGAGTATGTTGCTTTGGGAAGTGAGTTGACTGTGAACACAAATAGATGAAAATCATTTTCACCAGGTAGCGTTGGAAGCCAGCCACTGCCCTGTTGAACAGCCAAGGGCGTTAGGTCCTGCTATCTGGTTGTAAGAATGCAGCAGCAACTGAATGGAATAAGTCAGTTCTCCACTTTTGTTTTTCCTCTTTCCTTAAATGTCCATTATGACAGATTCAGATGCTGATGAGAATTCTGGGCTACAAAGCTATCAATGGGAGTATCACTTTTCATACTTCGCCTCAAAGCTTTGTGGTTCATTATTACTCCTGAAAGTGTTTCATTGTCATCCATTTTTTGAACCAGTTGAGGTAAGGAAATTTAGCTGTGACATATCCTCCACCTGTGTCAATACATAAATCTCATAAATCTCATGAAGTCTGTCTGCTGTGTGATCATCACAATCAATGTCAATATTATACAGATTAGACTTTTAAGGTCATTTCTGTTTTCTCTGTTTTGCTATCATGGTTTTTTTTTTTTTTAGTTGTTTCTCATAGTTTCATCAAACAAGAAAAAACATGATTTAAAAGCACATCACTGTGTTCCTGATAATAAAAAATTCCAGTACAAAAATAAGTGGGAAAAATAGCAATGGTGTGTGAGTAAATTGCTCCCTCTTACTTACATCCATGACATGAAAAAGCAATCCCTCCTTAAATTTAGGATATTACTCTTAAAATATATCATTGAATTCTCCCTCAGTGCAAAATTATTCTTAATACCACTTGGCTCCAGCATATAAAGCTATGACAAAGTGGCATGGATGCAGGCACAAAGATTTTTGTCCAAAATCAATTCCCGGAATTAAAACAGCCACAGATACATATATGGCTATAGATAATGGATATTATTCTATATAGACATGCTGTTACAGTACACAAATTGGGAAGATAAAGCATAGCAGAGGAGCATTGTATTGATTTACTAGTATTAAACTTACTCGTGCCTTTGTGGTACTCTGAACTGATGGAATCGTGAGGAAAGGCACTATTTATTGTAAGCACTAACCTTCTCCTTTGCAAATCAATTATTCTATCCCTGACCATCTGTACACATCAATTAATGCAAAGATAATAAAAAACAGAGAGAATTGGGGACAATGTGATAGTCTGTAGCTTGGAAAATAGAAGAGGAAAATTGAAAATTTCTATGTGGTGAAAAGTAAACAAAATCTGAATGACAAGTCATGTTATATATCTTTCAAGGTAATGCAATTATCTGACTTAACTAGTGAAAATAGAACGGTGATGTAAGCAGTGTTCAACCAAGAGACAGCCTTTTTTGAGAGTGATGTTTATCCCCAGTTCCCTGTGGAGCTTATTTCTAAGACTGGATCAGATGATGCTTCCTGGGATTGCATAGATTCACCTCAAATGGGATGCTTTTCATATCGATGTCATGCTTGTAAACAGATGGTACTGATGACCTCAATTATATCCCACACAGTGATACCTCTTCCCTCATCTTCCCAGTTCTAAGTTTTTTATATTAAAAGAGCCTCCTTACACTGCTTGACATCCACAGTATTGTATATTAAGCTAAATGCTATTAATAAATTTTATCAAAACACCAGACTCAGGACTTTGATCTACTGATAGTCAGTATACATGTCTAATATAACTTAGAAAGTATGATTAATTTGGTAAAGAATATATGCTGGTTTGATTAATTCTTACTTCATCTTTCCTTAACCACTTTTAAAAAATATTATTTTAATAAGTTTGTATGTACATGTGTACTACTAATAGCTTCGAATCCTAGAAAAGCATTACTGGATTGTAATTCTTTGTGTATCTAGGCATTGTTTACAATCATCTAGAGTAATGTAAGGCCAAGAGCAGACAGAAAGCGATTGCAAAATTTTACTACAGTTTGAAGAAAAAGCACTATATCTATATATTTATTCATAAATTCTAAATATGTTTAAATGGATTCTTGTGTTCTGTATGTGTTTTTCTAAATTAATGTTTGCAGGAACAAAGTAAAAGATTGTATTATGATTTCTTCTAGAAAGAGATTGAGGAGTGAGTTTCTATGCATGCCTAGGGATTGTCTACAAAGCTTACTGATGGACTAGTGTAGCTGAAGTATGCACTTA
>JAQHUG010000142.1:2225751-2236096 GCA_028555095.1 Dicrostonyx torquatus
CAGCTGTTAAGTAGGTTATTAAGTTGCAACCACTAACATCTAGAAAAATTACACAAGGCACACTTTGTTTATTTCATTTGCTGCAGAAACGAACATAGACATCATTCCTGTGTTACTCTGTTGTGATACTTCAACATGACATCAAAAAGTATAATTTTATGGGGATTTATTTCCCAAAGATTAGCCAAAAGGTACTTAAAGAAGTTAATTGCTTGATGAGTGAAAGCAGACAAAAAAATTGGCAGATTCACATTTACAAATGTCCATGATTATTAGTGCTGACTTATAACCCTTTGAAAGAAGAATATCCACTTATGTGTCTTTGAACATGCTCCTGATCTCTAAAGCATCTTAAATAACATCTACTTGTGATTTCACTGTTGTCAAGAAAATCATAATAGTGCCATGTTGTGATTTGGAACACTCCCAGAGGGTAGAGAAGGGAAGGCCAACATTGATCAGGTTCTTGAGAAGGCCATAAGCCCAAAACCGATAGATAGAAAAAAAGAATACTTGGAAAAAGTTCTGAATGAATAGATTCAGGTATATTTATTAAAATACATCTGGTCAATGAGAATTTGATGGAAAGGCAATTAAACAACACCTATATCCCAAAGTGAAGGTTGATCAGTGATCAAGCACATCATGATAATGTCTGTTTTGACTTTGGGAGCCATATTGGATTTGTTTCATACTTAACTTGATTTCATTATAAAATGTTATCCAAGAAGACAGAATGACAGCAAAGGAGAGTTAGCAAATTGAGTGACTCAGGAATAGAGACTCAGATTTTCCATATCTCTGCAGGTTTGAAATTACTATCTCAAACCAAATTTTGTGTGGCATATTACTAAGGTCCTCTGAAAACATGCTGTGATAGTTAATTTTCTTGGTAACTAACATTCCGTTCTATATATTTCATGCTTCAGAGTCCTTTCTTTTAAACACAGATTGCCATGTCACATTAACTCAGCTCATCAACTCTCAAACTCTACTCCCAACTTCCAAGAGCAGTTGGTGTCTAGAACTTAGAGCATGGGTAAAACACTCAAACATTTATACAAACTAGATATGAAGGAGACCAGACACTTGATACCTATGCTTAGGAATTTGCAGGACATTAAATTAGGATAGACTTAGAGAAACATAAAGTCTTATAATGAACATGAAATAGATATTTTGAAGTCCCTATCATATCTAAGAACACTTAGTACCGAATGTGACTCTTATATATATAACCAAGCTGGTTACAAATATATTAGGTACTAACAACTAGATTTCCCCTAGCATTCCTTGCTTGGAAGATTGTTTTTCTATGGATAAGTATATGCAATGTCTTGGCTGTAGGTTAAGAACTTAGTAAGTTTACATTTTGTTATAAGGTGTTTTCAGTGTGTTTCATATCATAAAGGATATCGTTTATTAGACTTTATGCTTTGAGAATTAGAGTTGAAAGTTTTAGTTTTGATAATACAAGAGAAAATTTGATAGTATGATTTTTTTGTTACTCATATTTCTTATTCTTCTGATAATGAGCATATATACCACAGTAGGTGTTAGGACTCCTTCACCTATTTTTTACCTCATGACTCCTTCTATCTTTTACATTTTTGATGCAAAATGTACATGAAATCATTTCGTTCACTGAAGCAGCATGCACAGCGCTTGCACAGGTCCTCTGTGCTTATATAATGGCTTCAAATTTAGTGTGCAATTTTGAGTGGGTCTCTTATTATTATGTCTTCTCTGTGCTATTTTTCTTCTGTTGTTTTGTCTTATTCCACTTCAATGTGATAGTTTTTGTTTTATCTTGTTATTTTTTATTTTGTTAACTTTTTAAAATATGTGAATGAGTGAATAGATAATGAATGAATAAGTGAATGAATGAATGAATAAATAAATAAATAAATAAATAAATAAATAAATAAATACCTAGCCACTAGTATAAAGATCAAAAACTGAACTGCCATTTATACCTGCTGAGAGAGAGAAAAAAACTTTTCTCCAAAGGAATGACAGTGAGTATATCAATGATTCCAGGGCAGTCCTCATGTTAAAGAGTAGTTACTAACATATAATGGGCTTAACAGTTTTGGGGATGCCTTTTTTTGGTTACAGCTTGGTGTTGGTGTTTTTAGTTGGAGGTGTATATTTTGTTCTTTTGGTTTTTCAGGGTTTAGTTGTTGTATTAGATTAATATAGATAAATAAAATAAAACATTTTAAATGATAAAAATATAATCAAAAAGAGAAAAAGGAATCATTTCAGTTAATTTTCACATGATGTATCAGTATTGTATCAATTAATTTTAGTTTAAACTATAAATGAAAAGGTCCATTTGAAAGGCCAAGGAACTGAATTAATGTTCAACTACATTGTACTCTGTACTCACGGGCCTAATCATTAAGGCATGTCTTCTGATCAATGTATTCCAATTCTGATGAAAACTGGGCATTCATTAAAATCATCCAGACAATCTCAGGGTTTCTCCATGTTTCTTTGTGTGTACAAATGTGGCATGAATCCAGTAGGTGAGATCCTAGAACATTCCAAAATAAAGTCAACTGCAGCATGCATAATAAGGCTCTGTGATCACAGTATTGGGAGATAAAAAGAAAACAAGGTTTCATTTTGCTCATTCGCCTTTTGTAGTGTATGCAACAATTTGGTATGGAATACTTGCAACTTTAGAATTTATAAAATGAGGAGTAAAGAATAGTAACATTGCATTCTCTTTACAACCTAAACCAAGGGTTTTGGAATGAGCACAACATATAATAAATGTTGCTGATAAGGAAAAAGGAAGCTGTCATAAATGTAGATAATCGTCAAAATTAAAGGAAAAAATAATATCCATAAGTTGAATGTAGACAGAATATTTCTGTAGGTGAAATAGATTCTAAGAGAGTGACAGAAAGACTACATAATGATCTGAGACCTTTGCTCCTAATCCAGTTTTTAATTGTTCTTTATATGCCTCTAGTCCTACATATTATTTGCAGCTAGTTTTCCTAGTCATTTTTGGTAGGTTTTTGTATCTTTTTCTTTTTACATATTTTTGAAAACAAAATTTAAAAAAATCTCAGAAAACTCTATTCTTTTCTGCAGCTGTCAAGATGATTTAAAGTATAAACTCTCAATCAATGGGTAGTGTCCACTTTGTCTCTAAATGTTTTTTTTTATCTGATTCTCTTTTGTCTTTTGTTCCGTAAATGTGCCATTAAAGTAGTGCCATTCAGTTGTTCAAACTGGTCCATTTCTTGAATTGTCTTGTCTTTTCAAAATTTCACTTAACGTCTCTGTAATGGTTACTGTCAGAGACACTGCAGAAGGTGTGACTATGAGTTTATGTCCTCACTAATGCACATAATCTTGAATATTTAATAATGCATGTCTTTGAAAGGATGCAGTTTTATCTAATTGCAGGCTCATTTTCTTGTCCTTCTTATGAGATGTGTGCTATGTCATGAATTTTCTGTTGGTCCTTTTTAATCTTCATTTTGACTTCATTAAAATATACTTCATAAAAGACATCTTTACTAAATGTCAAACATAATTTTACCTTCAGTATGTACTGAATATGGATGATAATGGGAAGGAAACAAAAACTAAGAAACATTATTTTTTTTTTGCCAACTGTCATCATGTGCCAGATTTTACCTTAATACTTTATAAAGCTCTAGACAATTGGACACTATTTTGCAAATTTAAATAAATAAGTATGCTTTAAATTTAATTATTGCTTCCTCTCATATCTATAAACAGAATTCTGATTTTTGTTCACTTTGCTTAGCTGAGTGACTATACTCAGACTCCTCTGCAACCCGATGTCTCATCACCAATGGAACATGTCAACTCTGCTTAGCCAGTCTTTCTCCTTTGTTTAGGATTTTTTATTATTTATTTTATTCTTCTTTAATATGTTGCTTTCCTACCATAGTTTTCCCTCACCATTCTCCTCCAAGAACCTCCCTCCCCAATCCCCTTTCCCCCAGATCACCTTCTTTCCTTTCCCATCAGAAAAGGTCATGCATCTCAGAGACATCTCAAACATGACATATAAAGTTATAGTAATACTAGGCACATGCCCTCATACTAAGACTGGATGATGCAACCCAGGAAGAGGAAAGCGGTCCCAAAATTAAGCAAAAGAATCAGAGATAGACCCTTCCTACTGGGAAGTTGCATAGGAACATAATGCTATAGAACCATAACACATATATAAAGTGGTGTAGGAGTTCCTTCTGTTCGTGTGTTGCTTTCATTGGATAATGAATAAAGAAATGCCTTGGCCTAGTTGATAGGACAAAACTTAGGGAGGCAGAGTAGACAAAACTGAATGCTGGGAAGAAGGGCAGAGTGGCAGATGCCATGGATCTCCTGTCTGAGATGGATGCTGGTTAGAATCTTGCCGGTAAGCCAGTCATGTGGCGATACACAGATTACTAGAAATGGATTAAAAGAAGATATAAGAATTAGCCAGTAAGAATTTAGAGGTAATGGGCCAAGCAGTGTTTAAATGAATACATTTTCTGTGTGAATATTTCAGGTGTAAGATAGCCAAGCAACTGGGATGACAAGCAGCCCACTCCTCCTGTTACAGAAGAGAGCCTAGGTCAGATTCACACTGGCACCTTCAATGTTGGTTCAATCTCTGTGAGGACATATGATCTATGGTTAGTTGATTCTGGTATTCCTAGTGTGATGAAAACTCACAGGGTTGCATGAGGGTGACACTAGCAGACACTCCTAGTAATGAAGGATACATAGCCTAATAGAGTTATCCTCTCTATCAGGCAAAGTTTCCAGTGGAGGGTTGACACTTTTGGGAGTAGCCAACAAATGACTAGTGCAACTTGAGAGCCATTTCAGAAGAGGGAGCCCACACATAACATAGGCTAGTGAGCCAGGGAACAGAGTCTGGTTAGCCCAAAGATCTAGGATAAAACCAAGCTCAATCAGAAAAAAAAAAACCTCAATGAAGTGATTCCTAAGAATCTAAGAATATTCTGCTAGACACATAGACTGGAGCAACTCATGGGAACAGATGCATGGACCCATAGCCTAGATTAGCTTTGGGAAATAACTCCTTGCCCATCTTCTTATTGCTGTTTTACTTTCTCTTCATTTGGTTATAGGTAATTTCTGTAACAATGATCATAATATAAAGAAAAATGATTTTGAACCAATTTTGAATCATCTTTCTAAATATATCAAAAGACTCAACATGAAATCCTATATTCCCTTTATTTGCCCATGATTCATGAAACACACCAGTCACAAAAATCAAAAGTTCACAAAGAAACCATCATGTATACATATAACTGGTTTGCAACAATGTTGCTAAGGCATAAAAACAAATATCAATAACAAAATTGGATATTTTATTTAAATTAATTGCTTATACACTTTTTCATATCATGTATATATGTTATTGTTCTCTTGTTATGATAAAGCACCATGACCAAGGTAATTTATTCAAGAAAATTTACTTGGGCCTGTGGTTCCAAAGGGACAGTTCGAAACTGTAGGGGAGGCATTGTAGCAGACAGACAAATGGGTAGTTTGTTGTATACGCTACAACACAAATAAAACAAGTTTTTACTCTAGTAGGTGAAACGTCTGGGCTAAGGTGAAGGTGCTGACATTTGTGCTCCTTCCTTTTGTGGTGGTTTTAGGAGAGATTCCATGTCCTATTTCCCAGAAATGGGCGTAACTGGAAGACAATGTCTATTTCACATCTCCCAGAGAATTCTATCTGTTTTTGCAAGCACCATTTATAACTCAGAGTTGGAAAAAGAATTTAATCTCCACATAAACTTTCTATCTCTATTCCTGATGTTACATGTCTTCTGTTTCAGCCAGTATAGTTTTCTATACGTTGTTAGGTTGCATTCACGGAACTGGACTCATCCTTTACAGATTCATAAACTATTATTCATTTTAAAAAATCTCCTCTATCATGTAAAGTAAAATATTTATTATTTAAAAATTAGAGTATGGTTATCTTGGAGGGTCCATTATGAAACACTACATTTTAAATGCAAAATTTTAAACCAAAGTCATGCATTAGACATGAAACTCAGGAGGATTGTTTAATATGGAGAACATTATTTTATCTGTGCACATGGACTGCACAGTTTCATTACCTCAAATATCTATAGCTTTATTTCCTTTCATTTTCTATCTCTTATAGTCCCATAACCTCACATACAAATAATATTTTTAAGATTATCAGACCAAAATGTCAAAGGCATCTTAACTCATCTAGCTTTCCCTTAAGTTCCTCAATGAACTCAACATTTTCAATGAAATGAACCTGACTTTTCATATTTCCCTACATCTTGTTATTCTCAGCTTCTGGAAAGTTTTCATTTGGCCTGCTCCATTATCTTTATGATATTTCTACTTCTGCCGTTATCTACTCTCCTCATCTAGTATTCATTTCATTTGATACTTGCAGTTAGCAAAGGTCACTGGAGAGTAGGTCATAATGGTTATGCATCATGGTTTTTGGTAATAATCAAGACTCACTGAATGTTACCAGTCTTATGAATGTTTTGGATAAATTTATTTACCTACTTTTCAAGCTAATGTTATAAGGTTTTTAATATTTTCCCCATATATAGCTATGAAAGTTCTGAAGAAATTTGACCTATAATAAAGAAGAGAGAAACTTCATTGGCCAGAATTCAAATACACGTTAGTTATTCTAAGGCATAACTACTATGCACTAGAGTGTACCTATCATTTAACAAGAATAAGTAATGTTAAATTTACTTTGCTCTATTGCCTGGTTGCTCTTACATAATCCTTCCCCATTTCACTCTCAAATGTTGTAGGAGAATTCCAAGGAAAATCTCAAAGGGCTTCACTATATGTACATTGCTATGAATATACTGGGAGATACATGGAGCTCTCTTCAGAAATGATAGAGAAACTGCAAGGTAATTATGGAAAGGGCTACTATAGGGAGAATTTGGTTACTTTGTTGAGTCTCGAAGTGCTAAACTTGATCTCCCTTTCTTAGCTTTTCTTAGCATGGAGAGATCAAATTACATAAAATGATGGCTGTCTGGCTTTCCTGAAGCCTATGTACTGATGCTTTGGCATCTACAAGTGGAGGGAAGTGAGAACTTACTTAGGAATCAGGATTCTAGACCAGTACTGTAGGCAGTAGGCCTCAAGAACTGTTCACATGCTGTGCAGGAAAAATCCACCAATGTGGTGCTGGCCATCCAGAGACAGCCCACCAGCATGAAGCTTGAAGCGCACAAAGAGCTAGAGATCAGGGGAATATGACACAAAGGCAGTGATAAGGAGCAATTGCAACCATTCTCTCTCTTGCCTCTTCCTTGGTGTAGGAGGGTTCTTCTGTATTTTGTGCTGCTTTCATTGGTTAATAAAGAAAGCTGCCTGGGCCTTTTGATAGGGCAGGATTTAGATAGGTGGAAAAAAGAGAACAGGATGCTGGGAAGAAGACTGAGTCAGGGAGAGAGCCTGCCATGAAGCCACCAGGGTCAGACATGCTGAATCTTCCCGGTAAGCCCATTAGCTTGTGGTGACTTACAGACTATTAAAAATGGGTTGAAATAAGATGTGAGAATTAGCCAATAGAGGCTAGAAATAATGGCCAGGCAGTGTGTTAAATGAATACAGTTTGTGTGTGATTATTTCGGGTATGAGCTAGCTGGTGGCTGGGAGCTGGGTGGCAGCGGGACACACCCTGCATTCCACCTCATACAACACTTCCTCTTCACTTGATAGAGGGGCATAGGGTGATGCAGGAAGGAGAACTGTGAAACAGTACTAAAATGGGAGGCCATAATTTTATTTTTTTAAAAAACTGACTGAATAGACTTCAACAAAATATAAATCAAAGGCATCGCCTCAGAATATAAAGTTGTATGTTTGCATTGATAATTAGCACTAACTATCACAAACACATTGACAGCTTCACAAATTTCAGGTTTATCTTCTGTTATGATGAATCTTTTAATCATCGTGTAATTAAGTTATAGATGCTTTAGGAATAGATTCATGCATCCTCATCCCTGTCCTTTTCCTTACCATACACTAGATACAAACAATTTTCAGCCTCAGGATTCTTGCATAGACATCCTACACTGCTTTCCCCTATTAATTTTTCACAACTCAACTGTCATTTTTTAAAAGACTATCCCAAGGAAGGTTTTTGAAAGTTGATGCTTCTCTAGACCTAATGAGCGAATTAATTTTATGAAAATACCTGGTTTATAGTATTCTTGTTTCCAATAATAGAACATTTAGAATGAGTGAGAAGCTGTTCTGTTAGCAAATTCATCAAGGCATAGATAGTAGTTTTAGTTAGGAGATTGGTGTACAAGCTTGAAAATTGTCCAAAATTGTTGTTCTTCTGCCTGCTACATGGAGTCCACACGCCCCCAAGACTGGCCCAAGAATCCAGGGGCCTTTCAAGTTGATGATAATCATACCCAGAGAACGTTGGACTTGTTTCTTTCTCTGTTAAAAATCCATGTAATCTACCTTTTCCATTTTCTACTGCTTTTTCAGTTCCAACTCTATTGCTCTGTAGTTTGCAAAATATGAAAAGTGTGAAGATACACCTATAGAGAAAGGGTGTAAAGTCTTCACTGCATCTGTTGAAGATTAAGTTATGACCATATCACTGGTCTACCAAGCCAAGGAAAATCTGTTTCACTCAGATCTGGCCTCACTATTTGAAAATATCTACTCAGCTGTCTCCTTCCTAGGTATTGTGAGTCAAATGTTGAGATAGGTAATTGAAAAAGAAATTGCACACTTTCAAATGGTATGTAACACCTTCTGATTAATTCTTATGTGAGTGACCTGGGGCAGTTACTCCCTCAACTCAAGCCATTTGCCTCTTAAAGATATGCCATTTTCCTTCTGAACTAAAGAACAATTTTAACTTTACTCTACTCCCATTCCTCTATGTTATTAAAAGAATGGGGTGAAGGTGGGAATGATCCTCCAAACTTTAGTGTCTATAGACTCACATCGTCATGGAAAACACTGCAAATGTGAGCTAAAATTCTATAGCTTGTCCTTTCACAGACCATGAATATACAGAGCCAAATAACATGTTCCAGTGAGAGCCAAATGCAAATTCCCATCATGTACAAAAAGACAGAATCATTATTCTTTCAAACAAGTGAATAACTAGAAAGAAACCTTGCTGTGAATATGCAATTCCTGGTAAATGCATTCTTTGAAAACCAATCATTTAACACATCTCTTGTCTACAGACCCATCTTCCTCACTAAAAACCAAAGAAACTTGGTTGATTTCATAATTCTGTTCAGCTAGAAAATTAAAATTCTATGCTTTACTTCTCCATTTTCATTAACAGTTCAGACCAAAAGCAGAAATAAGCAATGCTTGTGAAACACTTGTACTTGCTGTAGCACTTTCTAATTGTCAGGACAAAAGGTAAGATGCAGGCCAAAAGTTAATTGTGTAAAGTAGTTTTCCTTATTGACACCAAGGTTAGTTTCATGCCTATCTGGAGATTCTTAACCTGGAGCATGAAGGGAAATGAAATACTGATGATGACTGATTCTTCATGATGTGATTTAGCAGCCATTACAATATGATCTTTTCTGTTTTCAGAGTCACCATGTAGAAAATAATTTATCTTCTCACTAATAGAATTAGAACCAAAGCTAACAGTGGTGGAGGAGCTTATCCAAATAACCTTAAAAGATGGCAATTGTAGTGGACTCAGTTATCTGTGTCAGAGATCACAGATACTACCTGTGTGTGCATATGTGAGGTTGGTCAGTTGATTTACTTCTTGAGATTGTTTACAAGTATATCAGGCCCACCTCAAACTACTAATCCCATTGGCTTCCTCCCTTCCCAAGGGAAGAAACAGGCACATGCCACCACACACAGCTTTCTACCAGTGTATATAATGGTGTTTTGTTGGCAACATATTTCCAGTTGTGTGCTGAATAACAAACATGAATAAGCTGCATGAGACTTGATTCACAGAGGCATAGTATATTATCCATCAGTAACATAGGATCAAGACAATCGATGATTACCTTTATAGACATGTTTATTGTGAAGTCCCGTGGTATATTACACACTGTATTCATTTGTTCCTCTAACTATGTATTGGGTGATTCCTGAGTAGATGATCTGGTAGTGACTACTGAGCTCCCCCCCCACAAAAAAAACCTTATGTGTCCTGAAGATCTAAAGATCTAGAGGAACTAAAACATAGACAATTGAAATAGATGTGACAATGATACATGCAGTACAATGCATACAAGGGTTCTTTGCTTTCAGCCCTCCAGTGAGGCTGAAGGAAAGCTCT
>JAQHUG010000142.1:2249349-2261437 GCA_028555095.1 Dicrostonyx torquatus
TAGACCAGGCTGGCTTTAAACTCACACAGATTTACCTATCTTGCCTGTCTCTGCCTTCTGAGTGCTGGGATTAAAAGCATATGCCACCATAGCCCCGCCATTACTTTGAATCTAACTACTAAGAATTCTTAGTTTCTTATTTTTCTTATCCGACAATATTTTGTACTTCTCTTCTGTAGATATATATGTAATGTGGCATAGTTCATGTACCTTCATGTAGACACAATAATCGGTTGGCTTCAAGCATGAAAACAAGACTAAGTCATTCTATTTATACTGACAAAAGTTTTTCATACATTATACTCTGACTGGAATTTTCTGTCTCGCTGTTTTTCCCAAATCCTCTGCATGCATCCTTGTCCATGCCTTTTCTCTTCCTTTTTTCCTTCCTTCCTTCCTTCCTTCCTTCCTTCCTTCCTTCCTTCCTTTCTTTCTTTCTTTCTTTCTTCCATCCTCTCTTTCTCCCCCTCTCTCCCTCTCTATAAAAGCTAAAAAAAACTAAGAACCAAAAATACATAATAATCAAAACCAATAAAAAACAAACAGCACACAAACATACAACTCAAAATAATCACAGAAAATCAAAATCCATAATAATCAAGCAAAATGCTAGTAAGACAAAGACAAAACATTCTCATATTTGAATACGAGATAAAACGTCTACAGAAGTACCATTGAGATCATCTACTGGTCGACATGAGGGCTACCCTTAAGTGTCTTATGCTCATTGCAATCAGATGTAAATGGTTGATAGCCTCTTGGTTAGAAATGGAAGCTTGTGTCTCTTTCCACTCTCAACACTGGAACTGCATCTAGATTGGACCTGTGCCAGTGCTGTCTATGCTGCTTCAGTCTATGTGAGTTCATAAATGTATCAGTCCTTTTATGTCTAGAAAAAATTACCTGTAAGCTTCCTGAGAATTGAAGGTGGTAGTTTGGTAAAGACCTTTTTAAATGAGAGTGTTCTATAATCTCTCATCCCGTACATACTTTTCCTTGTGAGTCTGTTTTTGTTCCCAACTGGACCATTCTTAAATGAGTCTGTGACCTGTGGTACTTTATGATAGCAGTATTAAACAATGAACATTTAGTAGCACCGATTTTCCTCTTAACAGTAAACGTTCTTCTATGTATTTCTACCAGCATAGTGATTAGGTTGTCAAACAAAAACACCAGGAAGGACTAGCAATGGAAGACTAATTTACTATTCAAACATGCACAATACCTAACAGGGAGACTTAATTATTCGACGTAGTAAGAGATTTTCATCTGTAGTTGTTCTTTTCTTCTGCTGCCTTGCATTAGCTGTTGCCATGATGTTTTTCTCACACTGATATACAATATCTTACAAAGAAGTTAAAACTCATTCTGAAGAACAGGAATGTGCATCCTGTGGATTTTATAGACGAAAAAGAGTCAAAACATTTAGATACCTGTCTGTCTGTTGAGGTTTAAGGCAGTATACATAAAAATAAATCAGTTTAGTGTTCTAAGAAAGAAATTTATTTTTTCTTCCTACATTTTTTATGGAAAATTCCTTTTTGAATTAAAAGTTATAGACTGTAATAAATGGTCTGATACTTTTAGACTGTATTAATGTATGACTGCATGGAATGGGAATGTCCCTTGGCAATGTTTAGTAGCTCTTTACCCAATGTCATGGTAGTCACACCAAGCAGCTACTTCAGTATCTTGCTGCCATCCATCCTCCACATGTATCCAGCCCAGTGGAGCTGCATTAAAGTGAGCAGGACCTTGCTGCAATGAGCTTGGCTGCCTGCCAAGATTTCATTATCAGTGATCCTTCTTACTGCTCATGTTTCATGGGCTCTTGGGTGACAATGAATCAGGTTTCCAAGAAACTTCATGGACAGCTGAGGCAGGCCTACCCTTCACTACCTTCACTCAGGAGAGGCCAAGTCTGACAGCTGACAAGTCTGTCCCTTGCACATAGGAAACACGTGTGTAAATAATACATAAATTCTGTACATTAAGGTGCCTTGGCATGGATGGTGGTGAATGAATTTACTTAGCAGACAATTCATCTCTGCAATACTAAATAGCATTAAGTTAAGCCACACTTACTCCAATGTTTACTTTCCACTGGAAATAATAAGTATTACTGCTTTGCCACAGCTAGTAAAACCTGTGTACCAATTCCTTAATTTAGCAGTCAACAATCATACATTTCAATAGAACTGTGCTTTCGGATATGATAATGACTTAAAATTGATATCCAATTTATGGGAAAATCAGGCAAAATACAAAGTTAAATATGAATATATTATGAAACTGTTGTCCAAACTCATGTTTCTTGAAAAAGACTGGAATGTAGGAGTAGGATTAATAGGAGTGTGATAAGATAATAAAGAATGTGTGTAAGTAGGAAGTCTTAATGAATTATGTACATAGATATAATTGAAGAACAAATAAAATGAAATATGAAACTGAAACAGAATCTTTGGATTTTTTTAAAATTTTTTATCTTATACAGAATAATGATTCATAAGTAGATAGTTTATTCTTGTCTCAAAATCCAATTTACTCTATAGTCAACTGGGTGATTGTTGTAGGTAATGGTATTTGAATGCGTAATATGCAAAATACTTTGACAATAACCATACTAACTTTCTTATATTTTAAATGGGGAAAAAGTTGAGCAATGTATTAATTGACAACCAGAGAAGTAAACCCAATTCACTAACTCCATTAACTCTGTCCTACTAAAGGGGTGGATAGTTTTGCTTCAGAGAGAAAAGTCCTGTTTTTTTTGTCTTTATTTTTCATATATTACACACAGTTATTTCTTTTTTATTGATTTTTATTGAGCTCTACAGACTTGTGAGCTAGTTTTCTTTGCTTTGTGTTTAAAAAACCACCTAGGAGTGACTACATATGATAATTGTCTTTCTGGGTCCAGGTTAATTCACTCAAAATGATGTTTTCTAGCTCCATCGGGTTACCTCACTCAAAATGATGTTTTCTAGCTCCATCCATTGGCCTGCAAAATTCAAGATGCTGTTATTTTTTTCTGCTGGGTAGTACTCCATTGTGTAAATGTACCACACTTTCCCTATTCATTCTTTGGTTGAGGGGCTTTTAGGTTGTTTCCTGGTTCTGACTATGACAAACACTGCTGCTATACACATAGTTGAGCATGTGTCCTTATGGCACGATTGAGCATCATTTGGATACATACCCAAAAGTTGTATTACTGGGTTTGAGGAAGGTTGCTTCCTAATTTTTTAAGAAAACAACACACAGTTATTTCTATTTCTTCTCCAAATGTCACAAGATCTCTTTAGTGAGAGGCCTTATAGAGAACCTTGAAGAGTTAACCAGAAAACTTTGTGTTGCCATTGTAATTGGTTAGACCATGCCAGCACTAAATGAGACTGATTGATTGAACTTCAGGAAACTCGGCTACCCCATTTCTTTCTTTCCACATCAATATGAGACAATTTTAGAAAGAGCATGGCATAAGAATAAGATCACAGTACAAATGGTCAGGAAACCCAGATTTTAGTGTCCTTTATTTTTTCATCATATGGCTATATGTACCCAGCCATCCTTTATGTCACATGTGAAATATAAGAGAAACCGTGCAGTTTATAAATGCATTGCTTACTGATTTAGTTAATTTGCTCAGTAGAATTTGTATTACTTGAGAAACTATTATGGATTGCTTGTTCTTGCCGTAAGCAGTATTAAGATGAAAATACAAAGTACAAAATCTTACCTTTACAGAATCTTCTTCTGGTAAATAAATCATAATAAAATCACAGAAAAATTGCTAGGTGTATAGTATGTTTATTTACAACAAATTTTATCACAAAATCAAAGCCAACAATGGAGAGTGGAAAATGCAGGGTAAAAAATAATAGTCTAGAAAAGAGGGTGTGCTATACTTCAATGAGAAGATGACAATAGCAAGGAGTGAGAGCCACTCACATGAATACAGGAACCTGACAAATGCAACCAAAGAGAATATTTGATGTAAGGATTTTAAGGTGGAAATATGCTTAGTCCTCCAGGAAGACTGAGGAAGGTGTAAGTGATGATAGACAGGTAAAAGGATGAAGATTCTGTGAGGTCCAGACCATGTACCCCTTGAGGGAACTGCAAACAATTATTGTATGAATAAATTAATAAAAAAATTGTTGTGTCATGAAAATGTTTGATGAGGTTTGTAGTGTGTTGTGCTGTCTTCTGTACAGAAAACAGACCAGGCCAGAAGAAGTTAGAACCTGAATGACCAATGGAATCATTCAAAGAGATGCCCTACATGAAAACATGAAGAAAGCACTGCCAGTGTTAGAGACCCACTGCCGATTGGTTTGAACTTGGTACTCTAGAGATGACCAAGCTTTTGAGCAGATGTTGAAAATGGAGGTCTAGGTTCAGAACAGAGTGTGAGGGGATAAAATTTGAAAGACATTGCTTTGCAGATTGGATTTTAGAGATCTGATATATTTGTTATTTGGATTAATTCTCTGTATTCTTCTGTCATATTTCAAAGACATACTGAAATATATATACATTTATATGTGCATGTGTGTAAAAACATGATGTGTTTTATAACTTTGACTGTAAATTCATTTTAAATAGATTTAAATCTGCAGAACAATTTTAAAGTAACTGAGGTATAAAACATTTAGTTGAACTGTGATATACTTTTGAAGCAATACAGATTAAGAAGGAATTTTTAATTGATTTTTATTGAGCTCTACATTTCCCCTTCCATCTTTTCAAGAATAAAATGAATTTATTCTTTTTATTTATTTATTTTTATGAATTTATTCTGTTTTAGATGATTTCTGATTTCTTATAGTTTTTAAATGGGGGAGTATTTTTGAAAGGCACCTATGTGGAAAATTGATATAAAAAGCATCACAATTTTTAATAAGCAAAATAATTAATAAAATACTGCTTTAAATTGCATAAGCCTCTGTCCTCTGAAAACACTGATGATATGATACATTAACAGTAGCCATCATTACACCAGACATATTAACAAACTATAACATTCTACAGATGGAAATACAAATAATGTACCCTGATCAAATTAAAATGAAAATAGATGACATTAGCACAAATAAAAATAACTTTTAAAGCAGCATCTCATCTATACCTTAAATTACATGTTTATGAACATAAAATGTGAATATATATGCAAATATAACATATACAAAGAAGTCTAAATAGTGTAATATGTAAAAGATAAATGATAGAAATTATAAAATTAAATATATAGATAACATATTAAAACCAATGCAGAGCTTGGAAAAAATATGTTTTTAAAACAAGGTTGTGTAGTTGTCTTCATGTCAAAGAATGATACAAAAGTACATTTACTTGGCACTCCCAAACACACTTTAAAATTTTATGCACTAATCTTAGTACAACACACAAACCTCTCACTACTAGGCTTATGGTATTAACTTTCTCAGTTTGTGAGAAACAGTTATTAAGAGAATAGTTAAAAATTCATTTTTCATGGTGTTTTGTTGATTCCCTCAGGATAGAAGAAACCTTAGTAGACACAGGTTTCCTGTAGCAGCTGACATTTTCCTCATTGTCCCAGATAGTTTAAGTTGCAGGCTCAAGGTTCAGCAACTGTTTCTTACTGCCTGAGAACTTTCACCACTTTAGTGTTACATGCAAGCCAAGTGTTAGTCACTGACCAGTCAATGTGACATACCCAGCCTAAGAGAAACTACGTGTCTTATCATGTGTTATATAAATGGACCAGGCCCTGAAAATATAAACTATTGCAGAGTTTGGCTGTGAGGGGAACAGTGGCGGGCAGAGAGAAGGTACCTGTGGAGAGAGAGAAGTGTGAGATGAGAATCATGCAAGAGGTGTGAGAGTGAATGAGTGTGAGAGGGCGCGAGTGAGTGAAAGCATGAGTGAGTAAAAAGGGAATGATGTAGAAGAAAAAGTATGTGTGTGAAGAGTGGGTGTGTATGTAGATAAATATGTAGCAATAGAGATGTAACTGAATATAGAGAGGTAGCTGTGCAGGAGAGAGCTGTGTGTATATAAAGAGAGATATGTAGCTGTATGTAAAAAGATGCACCTGTGTGAAGAGACTGTCCAGACAGAGAGGTTGTTGAAGTTGAAATGAAAGAGAAGGTTTCCTTCAGGAAAGATTGTGCTTGTTCCTTTTCTCTTTGGTTGCCTTATTTTTCACCTCAGATAGAAAAAAGTCTAGCCCATACCACATTTGTGGACTTTTTTTTTTTACATACCCTGGTCCTGACTGGCAGTTGGGCCCCCCAAGTCAAAGAATCTTAATTTGGAAGCAGATGGAAACCATTACAGAAAGCCAAATTAGTCAAAATGCAGAGGTCAGCTGGCCGTGGGATGCTTGAGTTCAACTGATAAATTCATAACACAACCCATACATGTAAGACTGAGGCAATATCCAGGATGGGGCACAGAGAGATTGGAGATCCAGAGAACAAGGATATCTGCTGTGAGATAGTGTCTTCTAGAAGCAAATAAAATGCTACAGAGAATATAACGTGGGTGAGAGAGTCTGGAGCAGAGATTGGCTATGGGATATATATATATATATATATATCCCATATATATATATATATGGGAGTAGAACTATGAAATTGTCAAAGAATTAATAAAACATAATATTGTTTAAAATGTATCAAAATTAGGAAATATAACATAAAATAATCCTCTACCAAGTATATGAAGGATTTGGGCATGTTATATTAGAAAGTTTTGCTAATTTTTATCTTTAATGCTGAATAGTGTTGCATATTTATCATATTTTCAATTTCCATTCATTGGTTAAAGGACATTTAGGTTTCCATTTCTTAGCTATTATGGATATAATATAAGAAACAAGACTGAGTAAGTTTTTGTGTCATAAGGTGCTGAGTCCTTTGGGCATATACCAAGATGAAGTATAGCTGGATATAGTGGATTTTGTCTTTTCACTTTTTTGAGGATTCTCCACATTGATTGCCAGACCAGTTTCCAGTGCCACCAAGAGTAAATGAAGGTTCCATTTTCCACCCATCAGCCTCAATATTTAAAGTCACTCGTTCTCCTAATTTCAGACATTCAGACCGGGATAGTAAACAATCTTAAAGTTGATTTGCATTTTCTAATTACTAAAGATGATTGGGATTCTTTGGATTAATACTTGATAACTAAAAGAGGTTTTATGTGTGGTCTGAAACATAGGCCCAGTACTGGCGACGTCCTAGCAGATAAGTTGTATCCACTGACTTCGAACAAAGCAGATGGAACTAATAGTGAAAGGTCAAGGGAGGATCTTCAGGGGCTGACAGTGATCAAGCATGTGAGCAGGGGCCTTGGGTACTGAGGTGACATTTCGGTTTAAATAGAAGAAACACTAGAGCAGGTGGTGAGAGGAATGCATAATTGAGCTGTTGGTGTCAAAATGATACAAACCTGTAACTATTTTCCTCTGAGACTCTTCTGGCAGCACTGGCTGGGGGCGGGGAGGTCTCATATTCTGTCGTGAAGTAAGTACTCTCATGTTGGGCGACTTATCAAGTCCGGGAGTCTAAGTTTGTAGAATGTAAAGCAGCTTCAAACTGGGGCTATCGACCGAAGAATTCAGGATGCCATTTCACAATTAGGATCTTATAAAGCGCTGACAAGAGACACTCCCGCTATCCTTATCATTGTGTCTTCTGCCTTGATGGGGGTGGCACAGGTTAAGTGATACCAGCTTTTACACAGACACTTCTTGAACAATTAGCATGTATATTTGCCTAGCTGAATTTGATTCAAAGTTGTTTTTTTTTTAAACATTTTTTTAAAAAGGCAGAGATACCAAGTTTACCCTGCTTTTAATTACCTATCTGGCTTTTGTGGGCCCAAGTGAGGAGGCAGTGCCTGTTAGGAAAAATATTTTCCAATTATAGATTAACTTAATGATAATAGTCAGACCTGTATCTTGGCTGAAGATGTTTGAATTTTTTTTTTATTTGGATGTGGTGTGTCAAGTGGAAAGAATAATTTTTGTTTACAATTATAAGATAACAGTCATCAAAAAATTGTATTTTATTTGAATATGGAGTTTTAGAAGCTTAAAATAACTACATATATTACCAGCCTTTGAATCTACTGTTTCAATTAAAGGAAGAAATCCAGAGTAAGAATTTCTTGTCCTATTTTATAGATAAATAAAAATTTTCTAAGTTTAATTGTCTGTTAAGTGACCATATGCCAAAGTGGTGCCCATATTTTTAAAATTTCAGTTCATTTTGTAGCAGCACATTGCTTTTAGATAAATATGAATAAAGTTCTAGGTGGCCTAACACAGGGACAACTCATAGAGCCATAGAGCTTCACTGACAGAACAAAGGTGATAGATGCCACTACTCCATGCTAATACGCAGAAGGGCAATTTTTAAAGTCTACATATGTAATGCTGTTAAGTATACAGTAGATGCAAATGTTTTACATTGACAATAAAAAGCTTAGTCTTTTACATTTTCATATGTTCAGTCTGTGGGAAGGGGAAATCTATAATGGTAGCTTCCATCTTTTTTATGTTGCTATGTATTCAGAATCTTAATGAATAATGCAGTCTTCACTTACAATGATAACTGGGAAGCTATACAAATTATGTCAAATGACTTATGCATTTTAGTGAAGTACCAGAGTTGATGAATATAACCTCTGTTCGTTGTGAAGTGTTTAGAGATTCTTGATGAGCCATTCAACCTAGACTTCTGAAGGTACACTGCAACAGCCTACCCAGTAGTGGCTATGTTTTACCATCTATGTGACCACTTTCATAAATCTATTTCAGAATCAGACACAGTACTTTTCCCATATTCTGCAAAACTGTGAAAAACAGTGCAAGATATACAAGTAATAGCGTATGAGATATGATATCAGAAGGATCATAGCTTATTCCAAAATGAACTGTCCAATTCACAAACACTCCTAGTGATGAAAAAGAAAGGAAAATCCTAGCTGGTCGGTGGTGGCACACACCTTTAATCCCAGCACTCCAGAAGCAGAGGCAAGCATATCTGTGTGAATTCATGGCCAGCCTGTTCTACAAGAGCTAGTTCCAGGACAGGCTCCAAAACTATAGAGAAACCTGGACTCAGGGGAAAAAAAGAAGAAAGGAAAATCCAGGTAGGTGTAGTGGTACATGCATGCTTTAATCCCAGCACTACTGAGGTAGAGGCAGCTGAATCTGTATGAGTTCAAGGCTAGCAAACATAATGGCATGTAGATAGGCATAGTGATGGTCAAAGAGCTAAGAGTTCTACATTTTGATCTGCAGGCAGCAAGAAGTGTTCTGTCTATACCAGACTGAGTGTACTTTAAGCAAAAAGTACCTCAATGTCCATACCCATTGTGATATATTTCATTCAGCAAGGCCAAACCTACTCCAACAAGGCCATACCTCCTAATAGTGCCTTTTGGGACCATTTTCTTTCAAAGCATGGAACACATAGACTGTATTTCCTCTCAAAATGCCAGGGATCATTGAGAAACAGAGTAGAAAGAGTATAAGACCAGGACAGGCTCCAAAGCCACGGAGAAACCCTGTCTCGAAAAACCAAAAGAAAAAAAAAAGAAAGAAAGAGTATAAGGGCCAGGGACAATGATTGACTACAAATCAGTATTGTCGTCTGAACACAGAAAGATAGATTTACATACTAACCTTTAGCAATTGTAGCAGAATGAACAAAAGCTGTACAAGCCAAAACAATGCCAAATCCCAACATGCAGACTGGAGTTGGGCATGAAGTCTTCTCTTGGCTAGCCAAAGAACTATTGTCAACTAACAGCTGCAGGGATATAGAGAGTAGATTTTCTCTATGAGTATATAGCCCATGGTAATTCAGCCAAGCTCCAATGGAAAAACATTGTCCAAAGAATATTTGGGCAGTATAAATTGATCTTGAAGGTCTTAAAATACTTCCTCAGAGGGCCCAAAGTTGGGTGGGTGGGAAAAGGTGAGATCTGAAGAGTGGAAGAAGGAAGAGGAAATATTATCAAAACATATAAAATACTCCAAGATATAACAAGAATATTTAAAAGGAATAGAGTTTGATGATGTCATCTTCTTTTCCTTGCTATATATGCTCATATAACTGTATCCTCAGTACAAAGAAACGTCATTTTAAGGTTGGGTGTAATTTGAATAATTGTCAAAGTATTGTCTTGTTATCTGACATTTGATATCATACTTCCATTACATTGTTAGGATACACTGAAGTAAGGGGTGGAAACCCCAAACCACCTGTGTCTAGGGCCAAAACATGGATTTTACATCATTGGACCTGGAATGGTCAGTGAAGACAGTGATTATTATCTTTTTAAGTATCAGTGAACAAGTGTCACTGCTGCTATTAAATTATAATTAAACAGTGAAGTTGTTGTATTAGATGGGATTATAAAACTGAGAAACAAAAAATTAAATTAACAAATTAGAAATAGATATTATTTAAAAAGCTTATCCAGATTGATGTAGAAGTTAGACACTTTTATAGTAGAAACTAAAATTGTTCATATATATATTTGAATATAAATTCATAGGTATATTATACTTTTTGAGAATTTCATACATGAGAAGTGTATTGACATCATTTCTACCCTTCCTTTTCCACCTCCTCTTTTGTTCTCCTCTACACCCTCTCTAATTCATGACCTTTCCTTTAATTAATGCTACATACATACATGCATAAACATACACACACACACAGAAACATACACACACCCCAATAAAGCTTGCTTGCTAAGCCAATTTAGTGGTGTTCATATATGTATTTATTTAGGGATGAATTGCTGTAATTGGATAATCTCTATGTGTATGTTCATTCCTGAGGAACACTCTTTTCTCTCTCTGTCAGGAGTCATTAGTTTTATGTAGCTCTTTGTCTAGGGTGTCAGGTCACTCTTTATCTAGAGTTTGGGTCTTGTGAGAGTTCCACCATCTACACTGGAGTGCTAACTAGAATTTTTCATTGTATGTGACCATACTGTAGACATTTTGTGGATATAGCTTTCCTGTAATATAACAAATGCAATCTCACAACAGGCATTTTGTTCCTCTGGCTCTTACAGTGCCTGTTAATGCACATGAGCATACACAACTGCTCTGTGTGTGTGTGTGTGTGTGTGTGTGTGTGTGTGTGTGTGTATGTGTATGCTGGACGGATAGTTTTCAGTCAACTTGACACAAGCTTGAGTCATTGGAATGGAGAACCTTAGTAGAGAAAATGTCTAAATATGATTGTACTGTAGGCAAGACTTCAGGGTATATTCTTAATTAGTGATTGAAATGGGAAGGCCTGCTTACTGTCCTGGATTCTGGTGGTTCTGTGTTATGCATGAAAGCAGTCAGATCAATCTATGAAGAGGAAGTCAGTAAGTAGCATTCTTCTATAGTCTATACCAGCTCCTGATTCCAGGTTCCTGATCTGTTTGGGTTTCAGTCCTGACTGCTTTCAATGATAAGCTGTGACATTGAAGGGTAAACAAAACCCCTTCCTCTCAACATGCTCCTGGTCATGTTGTGTAATCATAGCAATAATGACCCTAAGTAGAACAGAAATTAAAACCCGTATAGTAAGGAATTGCTGTGATATTAGGGGTCAGGGAGTAGCAGACATGAGTTGGCCATATAAGAACAGCAAGGTGGCTAGAGGTGACATCCCTGGGTGTTTAGGTTCCAGCTCAGACAATAAGTGTGTGTTATGTGCTCTCTGCCTTGAGCACACAAGAGTAAGCTGGGTATGACAACCTGTCTTTCCAGTCCCACCTGTCTCTAGTTAGACCACAGTAATCTCAACACAAGTGTCATCAGTAACAGCTTTGGAAAGTTAAGTGCCAGGTTAAGCAGACATTCTTACAAAGAGGACAGAATTTGGCTCCCCTATTTCCTATGTCTGAGAATCAGCTATGTGTCCAACACTCAGAAATACTTCACATGGACCTACAAGTGGGTAAGGACAGAGTTTGAACATGTTTCTTCTAGTCAATATTTTTGGTGAAAGTCAAGTTAGTTAACACGTCAGCCCTCTCAACTCTCTTGTGGCTAAGAGAGTTTAATATCTTACTTGTA
>JAQHUG010000142.1:2273460-2288626 GCA_028555095.1 Dicrostonyx torquatus
TGAGTTCAAGTCCAGCCTGGTTTACAGAGAGAGTTCCAGGACTGACTCCATAGATACAAAAAAAAATCCTGTCTCAAAAAAAAGCAGTATTTCTCAACTTTCCTATTGCTGTGACCATTGAATACAGTTCCTCATGTGGTGGTGACAGCCTCCATCCAAAAGTTATAACTTTGCTGCTGTTATCATAATGCAAATATCTGATATGTGACACTTAAGGGGGTCATGACCCACAGGTCTCGAACCCTGTTGATATAAAGGTTAATTATCTGGACTATTAAACAAAAATCTAATTCTCAGGTAAACATCAACCAATATACTTTCCTTTTACATATAGGAAGGAGAAACAATGCTCACCTCAAAGTATCTCTCATTTGTTCTGAAACACGGTACCTCCTGTTTCTGATATGTCTGCCTTCCTAACAGGTAGAAACTACCAAAACTTTGCATACACATGATTCTTACCATCTCATGTTTATATGAGAAAAACATCTCCTTAATTTAAAAAAGGGGTCTGTTACAGTAATCTTCCTCTTTGGAGAGATTACATGAATATTTAAAAATGATTTGCTTATTTTATTGATTTGGCATGTGTTCCTGAGTGAATATGTATGCATCAAATATGTGCAGGTATACTCAGAGCTCAGAAGAGGCCCTACATGTCAACTTACAAGTGATTATAAGCCATGTGATATAAATGTTGAGATCAAATCTCAGTCCTCTGCAAGAGCAATAAATACTGTTATCCACTGAGCCTTTCTACAGCCTCTATACGGTAATATTTAAAAACTAATTTATTGAAACTTTGGTATAATTAACTTGTAAATAGAAAACATGACAAATCAAAACTAGCCAGATTCAAAATCTATACACGTCAAAGAATTTTCATACAGCAAGAATAGCCATTCTGAAGTTAGTGTCAGTACTTTTGGAAAAGATTTTGGAGACATAGACAGCACTTCTAAAGTATTTATCTTCTTAGTCTGTAATAATTAATCAAATTCAAACATAATCTGAATAATTTCATCCAAGTGATATTGTGCTGAGCATTAAATTTCTAATGTTGTCCAAGGGTTGCAGCCTAACATTCTGGGATGGCACGTTACTTAGCTGTTTCTTACGGCGTTCAGCATTAGTCACACAAGAAACTGGCATTTAAGGCAAGCTGAAAATCCAAGTAGCTAACTTGTATTCTGATCCTGAGTTCTTATGGTAAAAGGATTCATTTGTTATAAAAAAATGTTTTTTTTCCACTGGTAGCCTGAGGAACATTGGGCTTTTATTTTATTTTATCTTTTTGAGGAATGATGTCAATTTTATTCTGTAATAATGTTCTCTTCTCTACTCTCCAGTGTCTAATACACAGCTTCTGTAGTGATCAGGACTGCAAAGAAAGAAAGAAATATAAAACATTAATTAAAGCCATCATTAAAATCATTATACCATGGTAGTGTATCTCATCCTATACATTGTTTTCTTAAAATTTTAGATTAACAATGCATTGAAGGTAGAATTAATAATGATAGAAAACATAAATAGATCCTGGGAACTATGTAAAAGCTTGGGAGCATGGTAACCACCTGCAATTCCATCTTAGGAAAGCAGAGGCAAGGATCCTCAGATTATGGCTAAATGACTACTCTGATTGGTGAGATGTGGGTACAATTGGGAGACCCCACGCTCAAAGAGTGTCGGTGGCCATGTCAGAAGAGCTTCTGTCATCTAAGAAGCTTATGGAATACAGCCCACTGGATAGCAAAGCTATAATGGCCTCTGGGGGGCGGTAGCAATACCCGGCGGGTATTGTTTCCAGAATGGCCTTGTTTCAGCTTTGCTTACTCCTGTCTGCTGCTGCCATATTCATGGTATGATTATTACATGGAAGGATCACACTGTATCTAGTATAGCACTTGCTCCATGAGAAAATCCCACTCCTGACTGGGCAATTTACTTGCACATCATACTAATGATGCTTAGTTGAATCAGTGATTTAATTGAACTTTCTGAGTCAGCTTAAAAGATACAGATGGTTGAAACAGTTTGTGATTAGGGAAATGGTTCAAGTTACTCTGCCAATTGCCTTTAAGAGAGATTAAAAAATGGCAAAAAGACTAGATGTCACCTTTCACTTTGTTAGATATGAGTTTTGCAGAGGATAGAAAATAATAACAAGGAGTTTCATGTAGTACAGACCCATGAATTCTGCATGTGGATAAACAGGTTGATGATGAAAGATAACAATTATGTCCCAACCCCCAAAGTTAGGCCTGAGTTTCTTGGTCTTGTAGCTTGCAAAATTAATAGAAGATATCATTATGCACTTTAAAAAAATAGTGAAAAGAAATTAAATAACCCTATTTTGTATAATGAAATATAAATGGGAATCTGCCTCACAGAAACCACAAACAGCTGCCTGCCAGTACAAAAGGAACTGACCTAAATATACTTAGCTCACATAAAACTTTGTTAATCGATTATAAAGGAATCATCATTTTTGAGTGAAGATGTTTTGGTGGGAAATAATAAAAAGAAAAATGTCTTTTTCTGAGCTTCTAAGAACATGCAACTTGTAACCATAATGTGATTTCTCCCTCTGCAAAGATTTTAATTTGTTTTTAGAAAATATGCAACTTGTAGTTGTGAGGTAATCTTTTCTTATGCAGAATTTTTTTTCTTAGAGTTATATCAGGGCAAGATAAAAATAAGAGGAAAAGAAGAACAGGGAAGGAGGAGGAGGAGGAGAATAAGAAGAGGGAAAACAAAACAACAGAGAAGAACAGAGCAGAGAAAGAACAGAGAAGGAGCAGGAAGAGAAAAATAAAATGAAGAATTAAGCTTTGCACCTCAGATAAGGTCCCCATGTGCCCATCCATCTGTCTAACAGTTGTCCACTCCACATCTACTATCTAGTTTCTCTGACCTGCAGGAAGCTGGTTCTTTTGGCAAAGAGTTAGGTGGAAGAGCTCTCAGTGAAGACTCCTGACGTCAGCATTATGCTTTTGCACACAGGTATACACATTCATAGGCACCAGCACAGACACATGTGCCTACCAACATATGAAATGCATATACAAGCCGGGCGGTGGTGGCACACGCCTTTAATCTCAGCACTCGGGAGGCAGAGGCACGCGGATCTTTGTGAGTTCGAGACCAGCCTGGACTACAAGAACTAGTTCCAGTGCAGGCTCCAAAGCCACAGAGAAACCCTGTCTCGAAAAACCAAAAAAAAAAAAAAAAAAGAAACATATGTATGTATACTAACAACCCGTACACATGAAAAATGTCAAAAAGCTCCAGCTTCATTCAAAATAAATTATAGGAAAAATACTTCTCTACATTTTTTTAAATGCTGGAGTAGGAGGGTTCTTCTGTATATCTGTGCTTTGATTGGTTAAATAAAGACTCTGCCTGGCTTGTAAGATCGGTCAGCCCTTAGGTGGGCAGAGTAATAAGAACAGAAGTTCTGGGAAGAAAGGAAATTGCCATGATGCTTCTGTCGCAGATGGATGCAGGTTAGACTTTTCTGATAAGTCACCACCTCGTGGTAACACACGGATTGTTAGGAATGGGTTCGTTTATGATATGAGGGCTAGCCAAGAAGAGGCTGGTGATGATGGGCCAGGCAGAATTTAAATGAATATAATTATCATATGGTTATTTCTAGCATAAGCAAGCAACCAGCAGCTGAGCAGGCCAGCGGATGGGGGCTGGGAGCTGGGTGCCAGGAATACAACCCGTACCTCTCCCCCATTTTATACAACAAAATGCCAATTTTTTTCCTAGTCTTTGCTTATAATTCAGGAAATGTTTTTCTTAAGGATGAGGGAACCATCTCAGTATAAAAAAAAAAAAATTCAAAAGGCATGATAATCTTAGTTTAACTGGTGTCAAATGTTTGAGCCTAACTAATGATGACATCCATATAAGTTCTTTTTATTAATAATTTACTAAGACAAATATGTGCAAATGCATGAATAAGTCAATGTCTTCAGCATACCCCAGTGATTATCTACCTTCTAACAGCAAAAGTTTTTACCAACATTCTGAGAACTGAAAAATCCTCCCACCTCTGTCTTAATAAAGTTCAGGTTCGACTTCCTCCATCCTCTCAGCTATATTGAATAAAATCTTCCATGTCATTTGTTTGAACTTTGCTAGATTTACGTTTGATAACTGTTTGAAAGGGGATCTTGGGAAAAAGAGTCACTGGCAAGCTACTTTTAAGGGCTACCACTTCCATAGGAGAGATGAAAAGCTGCTGGGTACTCCCTTCTTTGGCAGCAGGCCTTGGTTAGTTCACCAGGAATGCTCCTGAGACATGTGGAATTAGAATTTAGTCCAATAGTGTCTGTTCATAGACTGTGAAAATGCCTTTCTTCTTCTGAGAGAGATAAGTTCACATAAATAATAACTACAACCAAACTACTGCCCAAGTAATCCCTAGTGTTCCTGGTTCTCTTACAGCCCGAGACACTGGTGAATAAATTAATGGAATAACATGAGAAAGGAAGCATGAGAAAGTAGAAAATCCCAACTTCCTACCCCTCGCAGAGGTGATGGAGTCATAGACGGTGATAACCTTGAAGTCTAAGTAAGACTACCATTTTTGAAGGAATAAAGTTACATCTCAGTAATAAGCATCATATCAGATTATTCAAAAACCTATAAAGCTACATTTATGTGGTTTTAAGTGAACCAACCAGCTCTATGAAAAACTGACCATTGTATAAGTCATCTGAGACTTCACACATTGATTTTTGATCCCATGCATCTACAAAATCCCTCTAGGAATCATAATGGATATTTATCAAGCACTGTGTAAACATGACTACTTGAAAAATCGAAGTTGACAGTTTTAGGAGCCAATGATCTGATTGTTCTCCCAACTGCTATAGCACTAACAAGTGGATGTTGGACGGTGTAGTGGAATAGACAGCCTTCACTGGTGGATGATGCTGAGATAACTATTTTTGATAAGCTAAGTTGAGTGAGACACTTTAGCTCTAACAACTGTTGAGTCTCGAAGAGGAAAAACCAAATGTGACATAAAACATATGAACAATCTGAAAAGGAAAGTGATTGTCTCCTCACCTAGAGAGCTCCTAACATTACAGGAGAAGTCACTGTCTCCAGAACAGTAACTGTCCTTTCCAGACACTTTCTCCTAAATGATGCATTCTCAGTCGGATATTTGAATATGAACATGGTTATTTATGAATAATATTTCAATAGCTTTCTCTTAAGCTTTTTTTTTATCAATGATCACATTTTGGGGGTGGGGATTCAGATCTACATAAATCTTATATGTGTAAAGCAAAAAGTGACTGAGACCTTTATTTATGTTTTAAAACACTTTTATTGGATCACCTTGTGAAACAATGAGCCTTGAAGTCACAACCTCTAATTCCAAATTTATCAATAATTAAAAAAATATTTCAAGCACTGCTAGAGCCTGTGCTCTTCTATTTCACCAAGTAAATTTAAGAAATAACTAATTAAAATGGCAATAGCATACTTAAACGTTAAAATGGAAGTGCTATACAAATACTGAGTAACAGGAAGGATCATAAACACTTAACCAGGGCTGTGTTAATAACAAATAGTTATGCATTTGAAAAAATAAATGGTAAATAGAATACTTCCTTACAAAAGTCATGTATCTCTTAGAACTTAGCTCACCATGTTCAAAGGAGATTCCTATTAGCTTCTTTTTCTAAACTAAGGGAGTCTGAAAGGGTTTCTAACTAAAGAGATTTAGTGTTCTGAGTGGTGATAATAATATAGTATATAACAGATTTGAAAATTCAGGACTACTGAATTTAGTTCAGATGGATCATCAGATAAATTAAATTGTCCAATATATTCTTATTCTCTGAATCACACACAAATGACAGCAGGATCTTCCTTTATCTGTATCTGTATAGACAACAAAATAGAATTGCCTTGTATGAATATTAAATTTATTATGACTAAAATCAATATTTTCATAATTCAAGGATGTTTGTATTTTAAAATCACACCATGTAAGCTGCTTTAGCATCATTTTCATTTATTTTCCTTTTTTATTTCTTTTTCATTTTTTAAAAAGAAAACAAACTATCATTTTTTTCATTTTACATACTAATCCCAGTTCTCACTTTTTCCCCTCCTCCCATTCCCTACACCTATCCCCCAATTCCACCCCCTATCCACTCCTCAGATAGGGTAAGCCACATTGCTTTGGGGAACGTGCAAGGCCCTCCTACTATATCTAGACTGAGCAAGGTATCCATTCGAATAGGTTCCAAAAAAGCCAGTACAAGCAGTAGTGATAAATACTGGTGCCACTGCCAATGGCCCCACAGTCTGCCCCAGCCATACAATTGGTTCCTACATTCAGAGGGACTAGTTTGGACCTATGCTCTTTCATTCCCTCTCTGGCTGGAGTTGGTGAACTCCCACTAATTCTGGAAAATTGTTTCAGTGGGTCCATCATGGTCTTGACCTCTTTGCTCATATTCTCACTCCTCCCACTCTTCAACTTTGGGATCTCATTCCAGTGTTCCAATGCAGGTCTCTGCCTCTATTTTCATCAGTTGCTGCATGAAGGTTCTATGGTGATATTTAAGATATTCATCAATCTGACTGCAGGGCAAGGCCAGTTCAGGCACCCTCTCATCTACTGCTCAGGATCATCTTGGGGTCATTCTGAATGAGATAACCCAGAACCAGAAAGATGAACATGGTATGTACTCACCCATAAGTGGATTCTAACTGTAAAGCAAAGGATATTGAGCCTGTAGTTCATGATCCTAGAGAAGCTAAGTAACATGGTGAACCCTAAGAAAAACATACATACAACTTGAAAGGGGAAATAGACAAGATCACCTGACAAAATTGGGAGCATGGAGGTGGGGGAGTAGGGAGGGTGGAAGAGGAAGATGAGCGAAGAAGGGGAGAGGGAAGAAAGCTTTAGGGAACAGGATTGTCAAGATGGAAGAAGGACGGAGATGAGAGCAAGGAAAAAGATATTTTGACTGAGAAAGCCATTATGGGGCTAGCAAGAAACCTGGCACTAGAGAAATTCCCTGTAATTTATAAGCATTTTAATATATTTTCAAACTTTGGAAAATATAAGTTTTCTTAATATGTAATTTCTCTTACATTCCTCTTCTCTTTCTTTGTTTAAATAATTTTATTTGATATATTTTAATCATGTCTTCCCCTCCCCAACTAAATCCATATCATCCCCATCACCCTTCCCACCCAAATATATGTTCTCCTAACCTTCTTTAGTGAAACAAACAAAAAACACAAAACCTAGAATAAAACAAATAAACAATATTACTCTTTCTTAATTGAAATAAAATTGAATCTTATCATGTGCCTCTGTTAGGGTTTTTTTTTGTCACACAGTGATGAAAGCCCTTCACATTTTCCCAAATTAAAACAAAACAAGAACCGGACTGATAAAAATTAACATTTAAGTTATGGGATATATTCTAAAAGTTCAACTTTAGCCCTAGACAATAATACTATATTATCTAGAATAGAACTTAGTAAGAGGAGATTATGAAGGACAGAAGTTACCTAAATGATAAGGCAGAGCATCTCAGAGTTTAGACCCAACCCTCTGTGAGTTGGAGACTGTTGCCTCTTCATAGAGGATTTGTCTGGTATATGTTAAGCACTGAGTTCCATCCAAAGCAAAATGAAACAAACCCAAATCAAAAGTCTGCCAAATACAAGCCTTCTGAAAAAAGAAAAAAAAATCTGTGGAGTAGTTTGGTATGACAAATTTCATCACTAGTTTACTTTGTCTTTTTTTTTTTCTCTGAGTATCCCAAGGCTCAGAGTGCCTTTGCAAAGCACCACAAGATAGTTCTTCCATAGGAACATGGTATTAGAGGGCAATCTGGTACCTTCCTTCCTTTTCTTTAATAGTACAGAAAAGTTTTCATTAAAGAATCTTTTCTGCGTATGACCAACCTGTTCAAAAATAGCTCCTATGACACCTCCATGCCTTTTCAGTCCTGAACTTCTGCTGTGTCTTCTCTCTTCCTCTTTCAAGGCCCTGAAATAATTGGAAGAATATTCGTATTGTGCCATCTTTCTGGAAAGGAAAGCTGGGATAGTATAAGAAGGGCCAGTCTTTCTTGTAGTATTTTTGGCCACGACTCAGGGTGGGATGCTTTATATGTGTCACAAGAAAGATGGCCCTCATTACATTTCCAGCCCATTTGCACAGGAACCAGAAGAGCTCAAAGGAGGAAGTTCAATGTCCTGTCAGTCACCTAAAAATGTCTGTCTTTTGACTTTTGTCTTAAAACAGCATATTTTTCCCTTTTGTTAGTATTCTTTAGTCTTTCCTCCCTCTTTTCTTTTTAACCTGAATGCTTTTTTACATTGAGATTCTTAGTAGGCTAGCCACAGGCCTAGGACCATTTGCAATTGTATAATAATAGTAATAACCCATGTGTGTGCAGCATGTTTCCCACAGGAGCCCAGAGAACTTCATAAATGCCCTCCTGTTAACCTTGCTAACTTTCTGATTGATAGGCACGTAGCTTTGGTCCTCTAAGCTCGTGAATTTCCAGACTGAGTGCTGAGAGGTTCAGAAATGTCCATTTGTTCATCCTCTTCAATGCCGTGGCAGCTTGACTGTGCAGCACTGTGCAGCCACAAAGGAACCGAGGATTTAAACAACATGGTCTGTTGTGGGGATCATTAGTGTTCTTTTTATAACTACGTCTTTCTTTTTAGACAGATTTTTCACAATACCCAACCTACTGTTAATTAGAAGTATTAATTTTGCCCACTAGACATAATCTCACTAATATTAATATACATAATATCACCTGGAATGGTCTCTTTTCTTTGTAATAGATATAGAAGATATAAACACATGTAAATAAAAGCTGAACATAATATTGGAAAATTCTCACACAGACATAGTTTATTTACTGTTAGGATGAAGAGCTGAGTATATAATGCAGTGGTCATTGCTGGTTTTAAATTTGCACTTGAAATATTTAAAAATGACAAAAATTGTAGTTAAATAAATGCTAGTTGCATAATATTCAAATGCAAAAAAATCATAGAAAAGTTATATTAAGATCCAGAACCTTTGTATATATTTGTTTTATATCTTTCTGTTAATAGTTTGCCCTTTGGTCTCATTAGTGACATCAATTTCTTCTTGCTCTAATTGCTTCATTAGACCATTATATTGTTAAAAATAATGACTGAAAGAAAAAGCTGTGGAGCATGATTGACAAGAGCTTGTTTGAATTGCTCTAGATTACCTTTGTAATGTAATGAACATGCAACTGTGAAATCTTACAGAGCCATGGTACCTTAAGAGAGGTAAATAAAAGGATGCAACATAACTACCCTGGTATCATTGTGGAAATGAAACACATACCAGAGATATCAGTTTAAGTCTCTGTCAAGCAATAATAGCAATAATATATATCTTCCTTGCATTAGTTTCAGGGCTTCAGGTTAAGACTTGATTGTCCCCTTATTAGACTCCATCACTGGCTCTGCCCTTGGCACTCTCACCTGGTATTTGTCCTGTTAGATTTCAGTGTGATTTACTGTGACAAAAGGATGTTTAGTGTCTTTAGAGGGGTCCATTAGCTAGTGATTAGTCCATTAAGGGTCCATTAGGGGTTCATTCACTAACTCTTTGATAAGTTAGTGAAAATCAAGTGAAATGTGCAGGTGTTAAATCTTGCCAAACTTAGCACTGGCCACACAGTGTATCATGAGGGTCCTGCTTGTTGGGGTTTCTGTCCCGCCCAGTACCCCACAGCCGACAAGCCCCAAAGAAAATCACACAGAGAGTCTACATAAGGTTATACACTGATTGGCCTATTAGCTCAGTCTTCTTACTAGCTCCCATAAGTTATATTAACTCATTGTTCCCATCCATGCCAGGCACATGACCGGTACCTTTTCTCAGCTGGGACAGGGACACATGCTGCTTCCTTGGAGATCTGCACAGGAATGCCAGGGAAGCTTCCTGCTTCCCAAATCTCTTGTTCTCACCTCTACTTCCTGTCTCGTTTTCCCACCTATACTTCCTGCCTGGCCAATCAGCATTTATTTAAAACATGATTGACAGGATACAGAATTGTCCTGCACCACACACAGTGCATGGAAAGATTTCTTAAAGCCATACGTGGAGTAATAGAGTTGACAAAGGAAATAAAATTTTATGTAATAAAAAGTCTTTCTTTTCTATAATAGCTAAGTGAAGTATCAGGGACTGAACATGCATCTGTTTTATCAGTCAAGTCTTACTCTAATATAGACAGTAGAAAAATATTTTAAACACACACATGTATATTTGTTGTACATGTTGTTAGTTATTAACTAATGCTTTAGTCATTGTATATCATGTTAGAATTTCTAAAGTGAGTAATGTTTGAAAAATATTTTTTACTTCCGTTAAGTCAATATCAACTGTCTCTCATCTGGTGAAATTTGGATATTCAAAAAGAGAAACACAATTTTCCATTTTAAAATTTATCTGTAGAGTGTCCCCCAGATGCTCATGTACTGAAGGTGTGGTTCCCATCTGATGACCTTTTGGGGTGTAGTAGATATGCAAGAAAGGAGGGTCAGGAGGGAATAAGTTCATCATGGGACTTGAGCTTTTAAAGGTCACATTTTTACCTATGTCTCTGTCATTCACTACTCTTCTTAACCGCAGGGTGCAGCATCTTTCTGTTTTTCTTTTATACCCTGATGTTTCTGCCTTGCTGAATACTGAAAGCTTTGGAGACAGCTGACCATTGACTAAAATCTCTGAAATCATCAGCCAACATGAACTTTTTCCTCCTCTTAAATACTTTTACTAGGGTATTTTTCACTGTAACAAAAAAAGAAGAAAGAAAAAAACCTGAAGGAATAATTATTATCAAGAAGTGAAGCCGTATCTGTGACTGTGCCTGACAATGTAGTACACAGGAATTTGAAAATGGTACACAGCAGAACTTTAGAAAGGTTTGGAAAGTTTGCTAGAAATGGTTCAGAATGTTACAAACATAGCTATATAGATAACTGTGTTGAGAACTCAGAAGAGCAGAATGTTGACAAAAGATGATCAAACTGTGCTGATGGTTTTCACATGGAAAGGGCAGTTCTATCAGAATGTTACTAGAGGTCACTGGTGTCTGCATTTTGCTCATGCCTTTCTGTGAATCTAAGTTTAAAAACCAACAATTCATTTAACTATGGAGACAGCTTTAAAGAAGCAAAACATTTAGGCTGGGCAAATATCCTGCTTTTAGCCATAATTACAGTGAGAATTTTGAGCAAGAGCAGACTGGGACAAATTGAAGACTACAAGTCTTTCTCTGAACGGAACACATCAAAAGTACAGAGAAGGGTGTTGGGATTGCAGATTAAATTAGCACGAGGGACAAAAAAGCAACCAAAGAGCTTTCAACTGGAACAACAGGAAAGTTGACTTGCAAGCACCCCACCCATTGCAGGCTCACATGTATTTTATTTTGAAAAAACATTTGTTGGAGAAGACAACATCAAGCTACATTTTTCACATAAGATCAGTCATTTTTTTCCAGATTTGATAAATGGCTCAGTCCACAATGACTTTTCCATGCAAATATGCATAACTGAGTTGGGATCCACATAAAAATTCAAACATACCTAGGCATGTCTTTAATTTCTATGCTGGAGAAGCCGAAATAGAAGGATTCCTGGGCCTGGCTGCCCAGCCATTGTCCTAAACTGATAAGCACTAGGTTCAGGGAAGGATACTGTTTTAAAAACTAAGTTTGAGGAGCTAGTGAAGGTGATACTTGACACTAACCTCTGATGTGCGCATGTGTGCATGACATGAACATGAGTGCTAACATACTTAAACACACCTGTGGCTACCCACAAATGCACACATATAAGCACATACATACATGTGCAAAGAAAACTCTTTCTCTACAATTCTTTCAGCTGTGCTTCAGTGTTCAAGCATTGGTAGTCTACTGAATCCAGGCTCTAACTTCTCACTTCCATTTGAATTGTTCCCTGGCCTAGTGTTGTATGTATATGTTCCTTCTTTTTCAGTCTTGCAAAACGTAAAAGTTGTGGGGTGACAGAATATTCTAGCTTGAATTCAAATGGTATCTTGGGACATTATGAAGTGTGTGGTAGAGTTCGAAACTTATGTTTAATCCTTGAGAAGTCGACACATGCAAGGCACCTAAAAGAGAATGAATTTGAAGCATCGGAGGATATTCTACAAAATGAATAATAGGAAGGATTTGGAACAATTGGCAAGACAAGTCCTAGTCAATGAGTCAAGCCAGCCTAAGACAATCTCAATCTGTGTTTCAGCCAGGATGGTCATATAGGTATGGCTGTCAAAGCTCTTTGGAGCTCATATTTTGCAATCATGTGTCACAGTGGATAGACTTGAATCTACTTGTTTGTTCTATTGATTCCACTTTGCTTTCATCGCATACCTCCTTGGTATTCTTCTATTCCAGAATGGAAATGAGGATGCTTATTTATGTATTAAAAATTTAACTAGCTTCTTCTCTTTCTTAATACTTTCAGATAACTACCGGATCGCCTTCCATCTCAGAGGAGACTTTGGGTTCCAGTATTCAGATGAAATTGTGTGCTTAGTGGTGTCTTCTGCCAGTGACAGCCATCATGACATTTCTGCTGCACTATAGGCCCAAAGAAATTTCAGACCATGGACTGAAACCTCTGAAACTGAGATAAACAAACCTTGCCTACTTTATCTATCTATCTATCTATCTATCTATCTATCTATCTATCTATCTATCTATCTATCTATCATCTATCTATCTACCATCTATCTATCTATCTATAGATCTATCACCTATGTAGCTATTTATTTTATGTCAAGTATCTTGTAAGACCAATGAAAATCCAACACTGTCCTTATATTGCTGACAGCAGAAGGATGAGAGAGTTCAATGTTACTTGAACCCTCTTTAATTAATAAGTCCCTTCATCTCACTCAGGAGAGAAGATTCCAGTCATTCCTTCTTACATGTTGCATTTTTTACTGTCTTTTGGAAAAATTTGAATCTGGGAGTTCACACAGTCATGCCTTATCATTTAGGTATTGAAAACCTGAAGAGTGAAAAAAATATTTTTTGAAGAGGTGGTAGCTGTAAGGTGAAGCTTCTACTCAGGGGGCAGAGTAGAGGTTAGAATTACTGTAACTTTAACTCTTCCTAGAAGAATTCTACAAAGCTGGAGTTTAGAGTGCTAAGTAAAGGGTAGTGCCTGTCTTACAGTTATATCTCATTTCAGAAAAGAGATCCATGGAGCTTTGTGCTGGAGGGGTTGCCCTACAGTGACATCTTTGAGGATGCTGCAATGTGGCTGGTTCAACAAATGCTGACAACACTTGACTGTGTTAATAAATAGAAATAATTACGAATGCCAAAGTAAAGAAACGTTGTCTGCACAAGTAGAAGAAATATGTAGGAAAATAAGCTATTTCCACCACACTTTAGCTATTATTCCATTCTCTAGAATTAATTATTCATTCTCTAGAACTGCTGATTGACAGAACACACTGGAGAGCCAAATTAACAAATAGAAATGTAATTGGGATTTGTAATGCCATCATCACAGGTTGATGAAGACTGGATTAGAAGGTGTATATTTTACTAACTGTAACAAATAGTTAATGTGAAAGTTAAGTATATCACTAAACCAAATGGGTGAACATGCTGGTAGATGGTGAAGTGACAATTGAAAGTATATCTTCAACCTCAGTTAAGCTCTGTATCATGTCTTATGCAAGTGAAATCATGCAGGGGTTTTTATTGGTGTAGTAGCCTGGATGCTACAATCTTTTAACCTACACAACTTAATTCACTTTGACTTCATCTTGCTTGTCCTGTTTCCTGGATTTTGAATGGTTTTAAAACAGGACTTTAATCTTTCATGCTATGTTTTCTTTGTCTTTTTTTTAACTCAAGAATTGTATGGAGAAAGACAGGACAACATTAAATGATTTGGTTGTAGACCCTGGTCATGAGTCCTTGCTCTGAGAAACATTGTCTCAATAAAACCGTTCAAGATTCTCTGTTTATCTTTGAGGATTAGGATCCATCTTCAAGAGCCTATCCACTTGTTCACCCTCTGCTATCATGTTATATCTACTTCTTATACTTCTATGATCTTTGTCAGTATGATGGGTATTGTGGGTCAATATCTGTAGCTATGGTTGACATCACCCTACACATGTTTGCTGGTAACTAGTTCCTCTGATTATATTACATTTTAGTGTTGACCTGTTAAGCTAATCCATTGTTTTATGATGAAAGTAATAAAAGATACATGTAATGACAAAAAGGGTAGTGGTTAAGAATATGATTTTAGAGGTGTTGTTCCCAGATGAGAATCATACTTAAAACATAAACTTAATATGTGACATCTGTGATCAGGGCCAGCAGATCATTCTTTAGTGACAGTGTCCTGAAAAAAATACCAGGAGAATAGACAATATAAGGGATAAAGTTTGGAATCAAGGGTGCTATGGTAAAAATAAAATGGCACTATTCTCTGAGTAGCAGCAGTGGGCAGTAGACATGAAACCACGGCCGGCCATGAATGTAGCCAGTCCCAGGCAGGAAGCCATGTGGTGGGTAAGAGACTGAGACGGATAGGCACCTGATGGAGTGTGAGGTTGGATATTTATTTAGTGGGTTATGGAAGGGAAGGGGAAAGGGGAGAAGGGGAGAAGAGAGGAGAGCAGAAAGAAGCAGAGAGAGAGAGAGAGAGAGAGAGAGAGAGAGAGAGAGAGAGAGAAACAGACAGAAATATGGGAAGGGGAGAAGTGGGGAGAAGGGAGCAAGGCAGAAGCTGCCTCTTCTGGAAAAAGATAGAAAGGGAGAAGCTCAGACTGGAAGCAAAAGGAATATCTTCCTGCCTGGGCAGTAAAGGGGTAGAGAGGGAGTGGGCTTGGCTTGTCTCTTAAATGGACAGGACAAACCATTACATTCCCATCTCTTTTTTATAATTAAAAGGTGGGAGGTTAGGCCCAACAGGTTAAAGGAATCATGACAGCAGATTCTCAAAAACGGCTTCCTGGTTATTTGTGTGCATCATCTTGGTGGGGGTGGGGCGCTGAGGAACTGGATGTTGGTTACATCCTGGGGTAGCTGGTCTCTTT
>JAQHUG010000142.1:2288996-2307192 GCA_028555095.1 Dicrostonyx torquatus
TTCCTCTCTCTGTTCTTCCCACTTTTCCTCTTCTCCCTGTTTCCCTTCCCTTCTATAACCCACTAAATAAATATCCAACCTTCCTCTGCAATATGTGCCTATCCATCTCAGTCTTTCACCTGCTGCTTGGCTCTTTGCCTGGGACTCGCTGCCCCTCATGGCCCACAGGCCACTGTGGGGCTGCGTCACTGGGACTGGCTGCCTTCATGGCCTGCTGTGATCTCATGCCCACTGTCCACTACCCACTGCCACCAGTGTGGGAACAGGACAATTTTATGTAAACCATAACAAAGGGGTCTTACAGATGATATGTTTTGTACCAAAAAAGTTTTTAAAGAAGTACAGCAACTTTATACACAATTTGTAGGAGAAAAATGGGACACAGTCAACAGAAAGCTATCATACAATAATATACATACAAAGTCAGCATGAGGCCACTCAAACAATGTTCCACAAGGGGAACACAAAATATCAAAAGGACACCAGGTATAAAGTACACAGTAGACTTGAAACTGACAACTCTAGTCTCTTCAGGCAGAAAAACCAAGCTCTCAGAAACCAAAACCTTAACTACCTTGAGGCCCTAGCCCTAGCTCTAGCCCAGCCCTAACCCTAGACCAAGAATGGACTCTGCCAAGTAGGCTTTAGTCAAGTACATAAAACTAGGTTCTCATTTTCCTTTTATCAAGACCTCTAATAAAACCTTGGATTTTTCTGTCTCTCAACATCTTTGCATAGCCTGGGTGTTCCAGTGTCTTCATTTAAAGCATTGATTTGAAATTTTAAGTTGCATAATGTTGGGACCCTTTAATACAGTTCTAATTGTTGTGGTAAATGTGGGGCGCAGGGTCGCTTGCTCAGGGCAACTTGGTACACACTTGCCAAGAAGTGTTCTATAGATCATCAGAAAGAGAGGCCCAGTAGTTCATCCTGAGGCAATACCTGATTGCAGGAAGGACCACAAACTGAGATTACCAGGTACCACCCAAGAACAGACCATCCAAAGGAAATTCGTAGCGTTAAAACCTTCGTAAATAGGTTCGTCTGCCAGCACACATACACCAGGACTAGACAAATATAAGCCAATCAAGGGTCTTGAATCTTAGAAATCCCTTACCCCCACTTTACTACTATAAAAACCCAACTCTAACTGAGCTCAGGGCTCTCTGATCACTCCAATATGTTAGACACACTGAGAGTCCGAGTTTGCAAACTTGTGTAGAATAAAGGCTCTTTGCTTTTATATTCTGAACTCTGTCTCCTTGTTGGTATTTGGGGGACTTCACAGATCTATGCATAACAGTGAAGGTAACCATAAAATTATTTTGTTGCTATTTTGTTACTGCTTCTTAACCATAATTTTGCTACTTTTATCAATTGTAATTTAAATATTTTTGGAGAAACAGGTTTGCCATTGGGTTCATAACACAAAGGTTGAGAGCTGCTGATTTAGAAGTTGTTTTTGTTGTTATTGTTTTGTTTTGTTTGTTTGTTGCTTTTTTTTCAGGACAGGGTTTTTCTTTGTAACAGCCTTAGCTGTCCTGGAACTAGTTCTTGTAGCCTTGAAGTCACAGAGATCTGCTTGTCTCTGTCACACAAGTGCTGGGATTGGGGGTATGTGCCACCAGGTGGTTTAAAACTAGGTGTTTTTAAAACATAATTTTTATTTATTCTTTGGGAAATTCACATCATGCACCCCAATCCCACTAGTTTCTCAGTCCCTCCCCCTCGCCCTTTACCCTTGCAGTGCCCCTCCCTAAAAGAATCTTTCTTAAAAAATTAACTTAAAAAAAAAACAGCATTTCATTCCTCTATCTTTCTTGGCTCTCCATCATCTTTTCATTTGTTTTAGTGCCTTTGGGAGATGCAATGTGTCATGCAGTATACCATTTTGTGCAAATGGCTTTGCAAATGTTCATTGTAATGAGTTGCTGGTCTGTTTTAAGGTCTGTAACTTCTGGTATATCATCAATAGTGCACCCTCACTAAAACTCCCCCTCGGACATCCTTCTGTTGTCCTGAGTCATGGATATTTTGCAGCTATGGTTACACAGGACTAGTAACTTTACACATTCTAGTAAGCCACAGATGGGATAGATGTTGGAGTATGCCAACTCAAAACATTGAATGTGGGCCTTGGATGTAGCTGATTTCATCAGCTTGGCCTCTGCTGGGACCACACGTCTGAGGTGAGGAGTAGATCCGGCTCCCCTGAGCCCACAAAGTCTGGATCAACTCTCTCATTTCCGCGCTGAGGGGATGTGGCAATCTCTCCCAAGTGTGAGTGCAGGAAAGAGGGAGTGGGCAGGGCTCTCCCACTATAGTGACCAGCAAGGAGAGCAAAGATTGGGGCCAACTCAGCCCCCCACCCCCGTTAGATTTCAGCTTGCATTATTTGCATGGCATTAACACAAGCCACAGACACTAAAACAGACCCCAGCTACAGCAGGGACACAAACCCAGAGAAGGTGCTCAAAAGTAGCTAGCACGCAGATGTCACGATGGCCCTTGTGGCACCACAGGCCACTCAGATCTGTATGGCTCCAATGAGAGCATGTCCCTGAGACACCAACATGGTCTCAGGTGGTGGCCCAGACTTCAGGTATCCTCAAAGCCCTCAATGGTAACAAGAGTCACAGATATCCACACAGACACTGGCTGTGGTAGTGCAGTGGACCCAGACTCGGCTCTTGGCAGAAGCCTTTGCCCAGATCTTGCCATGTCATTTGGTAGCAGCGCAGGCCACCCATGTCAGCCTGTTCCTCATTGCCTTTGTATCTCCTGTTCTGATTCTCTCCACAATATTCGACTCACCCTGCTTGTCTTTCTCTTCCATTTCTCCAAAATATGTTTGCTCACTGAAATGGCACCTTGAGGACCAAGGTGGGCCTGTAGGTGTCCTCCAACCACCTCAAAAACCTTAAAGATTCTTATGTAAATTATTGTGTGGATTAAACAGTTATGTCAAGTAAAGGCAGGGAGACATTTTTACATTTCCTTCTACTGATTATGTAACCTTGTAAAAACAATTTAGTTCCCTGAATTTTAGTATCTCCATCTGCTTAAACTAATGCTTGAATCTGTGATCATATCTTGCATAAGGTTAATATAATAATAATAAATAATGTACACATGAAAAGACAAATTTTTGAAAAAAGATATTATGCTAGGAAAATCAGTAACATTACAGGCTTAATTACATAAGTCATTTCTTAATTGTTACTATAAATTGGTTTAGTCATCTATTTATTTATTTGTCATGTTTTTATATGTATATTTACTATCCAATACTACATATTACTCCAAAAATGCTTTTCATAGGAATCTATTCCAAACACTGACTCCTTTCCTGTATTACAAAACAACATAAACAAAATATCAAATATTTGTATTCAGCATCCTAGTTTAGACCATAGTAATAAGCTTTAAAAAGTAGCCAAAAAGAAGGCCCACTGCTCGGTTGAGTTCCAGACTAATTCCATTGTCATCTATAATGTCCCTGTTGAATTCATGAAAATATTATTTTAAAAAACCCACAAGCTTTATCATTCAGCTTTACTTAGGGACTTGCGGGAAACACTGGCTCTTGACTGCACACCATTTCTACTGAAATGGAATCTTTATTCCAGATGATTTCCCAGTGTGACCCTCATTATTCTTTGGGAACCCAACCTGTGCAGGTCTAACTCAGTCTGGCAATTGTGCCTTACTGGAGAAGAGTATCTTTATCTTTGAGAAATTACACTCTCTGATATTTTAGGTGGAAGATATTTAATAACAGTGATCACACTGAATTTAGGACACCTTTGTCACCCATGTGAAAAAGCAGTATTTGTAGCATCTTATGGAATAGATGTAAGAAATGTCACTTTGCATCAAAGGCTGTGATCAGAAAACTAATGAGAGAGGAAGCTCAGAGATGATCAATGTTTTCATTTGTAGTAAAAGACCTTATTGCATGCTTACATCTTAGAAAAAAAATATGCACCTTTTTAATACCAAAAAAACCCAAAACTTGCCAACTTTAACTGGGTAAATGTTTTTGCTCAAACTGGATTTGTTGAAGGATAGAACACATGATATCAGACACTTAATTACAACTTTATTATAAAATTTATACAGTATATTAAAAACAGAACATTTACTTGTAAAGACTTTTAAAATGTTTAATTGATGTTCTTAGATAATAATAATTCTAACTAGATCAGAATTGCACACACTCTCTTTTAGCTTGTGTCTATTTATAATTTGGGTATATAAATATGACTGAGAGAGAAAGAACCAGACAGAGAAAGAATGATGTGAAATATTTCTGAGACTATTTTAATATGAAATTCACATTAATCTCTTCCAAGGTGATTTGTCCTATAATGTTTGCTTAATCAGTGTCCTAACTGTCTTGAAGTGGGAAGTTTGAAATGTTCCTCTCAAAAATGTTAAACTCCCTCTTCTTATCTGAGAACCATTGTAAAGAGCATTTTTGGGCTATTTATTTTTGAGAAGTAACCTGGGAGTTGGGTTACTTAGCCATCACATAGTTATTTAAATATAGCATTCTGGAATCTTATATTTATAATCTCAAGGTGACAGATACGGAAGATTTGTTAGGTTTACCTTTATGTTTTAAGTACCTTTTTTCTTTTTGAGACAGGCTTTCTTTGTGTAACAGTCCTAGCTGTTCTGAAACTAACTCTGTAGACAAGGTTTGACTAAAACTCACAGAGATCTGTCTGCCTCTGCCTCCCAAGTGCTGGGACTAAAGGCATGTTCTACCACCACCTGGCACATTTTAAATACTTTATAAACCTGTTTCCCAGCAATTTTTAATAGAGTGCACAGTTGTATTCCTATTGATTTTATGTGCACTATGCAAAATAAATGAAACTTAACACTTCCAAACACCATTTGTTTGTTATTTTGTAAAAGACAAGCTTACAGAAAGATCACTATAGAATGTTTAAGGACTGACACATGATTTTATGCAATAGAGGAAATAAATAAATAAAAACTTTCAATGTATGGAGATAGGGACAATAAATGGTTATTATGACAAAAGTAATTCCATCTTGATTCACATGGAAGATATACCTTCATTTATACACACACACACACACACACACACAAAGTAGATCCTTTGCACTAACAATGTAATACCTACAGGAAGAATACATTCTAAATTGTAAGTAACTGTTACCATAGATCTTATATTCAAGTGAAAGGCAAATAATAAACCATGGAAAATAAAACCTGGCATATATTTAAAAGGCAAGTCAAGGAGAATAAATAGGTGAAATAGAGTAGGAAACACTTTTCAAAATAAGTCATATAGGGTAGTCACAAATCTGATTACAGTAGATGGCCAGTTCAGGTACCCTCTCCACTATTGATGGTAGTCTTAACTGAGGTCTGTGTTGGCACCTGGTTTCTCCTTAATACCAAAATGGTCCTCCATCAAGATGTCTCTTTCCCCACTCTCAGTTCTGCCCCCAACCCACCTCCTGTGCCCAATCCATCTAACCTGCTCCCTATAGTTCCCATCCTCATCCTCTCCACTCTGCCCCCTTCCCCAGTTAGTGACTACCCTAATTGTCTTCTGAAAGCCTTTATTCAGCATATGATGGAAGTATATTCAGAGATCCACAGCCAAGCACTGGGTCAAGCTCCCATAGTCCTGAAGAAAGGGAGGAGGAACTGTATGAGCCAAAAGCAACGTGATCATGATGGAGGAACCCACGGAGATAACTGACCTGAGCTCGGGGGAGCACAGTTAACTGTGAACCAACAGTTAGAAAACCTGCATGGGACCATCCTGGGCACTCTGCATGTGTGTGAGAGTTGTGTAGCTTGGTCAGTTTGTAAGGCTCCTATCAGGAGATCAGGACCTGTCCCTGGTGCTTAGCTGGCTTTTGGGAATCAGTTTCCCATGTTGGATGACCTACCCAGTTTTTATGCAGGCTTTATGCAGGATGAGGACCTTGTTCCTACCTCAACTTGATGTACCATGCTTTGGTCAAGCCAAGAGTAGGCTTACCCCTTTTTAAACAGAGCTGGAGGAGGAGCAGATGAGAGTGGGGATAGATGGCAGTTGGGTAGGAAGAGATCTAGATGAAAGAAGGTAGGGGACACTGGTCAGTATGTACAATAAAGTTGACCAACAAAATGAAACAAAATGAACAAAAAAAACCCAAATAAACAAAAGAAACCTTTATAAGGAGACAGTTTGAGAATTTTTCTGAATAGTGGACATTGTTGAACTGAGTTATAAAAGAGTATCATATGAGTTGAATTTTAAGAATAAGCTCTGAGCACACAGGAGGTGGAGGCAGGCAGATCTCTGTGAGTTTAAGCCCAGCCTGGTCTAAAAGATATAGTTCCAGATCAGCTAGGACTGTTACACAGAGAAACCATGTCTTGAAAAACAAACAAACAAAAAACAAAACAAAACAAAAGAATACGTTTTGAGCTCTAAGAGGACTTGCCAAACACAGAAGCTTGGATTTACTTAAAGATTTAAGACCAATTATCAAAGCAGACTGACAGAAAATTATTGAAGTTGTATTTTAAGATTTTTTTCCTTAGATATTTAATGAGATTAAGGGAAGATTAACAAGAAAGACTAAAGTACTAGGCATGGAGATCTAAGGATTAAAGAGAAAGATAAGCTTTCTTCAATAAATGAGATCAAACTGATCACTTTTTATCTTAATTCCATGTTATGGCTTCAGTGTGAAAATACATTTAATAAGCTATTAATAAAATGTGTCTACTTGCTATTGGGATTTTGGAATTTTAGCCATTTACTAATTTTAGATGGAAACAACAGAAATGTCCACACTGAAGGAAAGAGTAAATTAATCTGAGGAACGTAAGATTTTGTTTATAAATACAAACACCTTGAGGATATGTAGAAATTATGGAAATGTATTGAAGTACAATCTTTTCAGTGGACTATCACTTAAATGCACATTCCTTTGTGTTATTGTGGCTTTGAGAGAAAGGACCTATGAAAGGAACAAGCTCACCTGTTGGGAGCTGTGAACCCCCAGATCCTGAATTTCTTGTAAACAACTTGTTTTCCTGAGACAGCCTGCAGCTGTTCTGAGCACAAGACCCTCAGGAGTTCCTTATGGCAGGAGAGTGGTTTCTGGTGGGTTTAGCTGGGGCATGGCTATCAGTTAAGGATCTCTATATAAGCAGCTTGGTACACAATAAAGGGGGCATTCTTGGGCCATTCCTGTTTCAAGGGTGACTCATGTCTCTGACTGTGTGTTTTGTGTGTTTCAATATCCAGTCCCTTGCCCTGTTCATGAACTGTATGGTAGCACATGGAGCACAGTTGGCACGTGGTGTGCTACCTCACCCACTTCATGGTGAGAGCTTAATTTAAATTATTCTGAAATTATCACTGCATGACACGAGGAATATACCAGTCCCTAAAAGAGGAAAACACAAATGTAAAAATGTTGATAAAAATGACATGAAACTATCTGCTCCTTGAAAATGGAAAATTGTATAATTTTAGTTACAATACTGATTCCTTGAAACATGTTGCTTTAGACTTGATCTAGAAAATCATGTTCTATAGAAAGCACCTTGAATAGATTTACAGTGCATTGAAGAGGGATCTTTATTCCTTGATGGTATACATCTCCACATCATGCCAATACCTTCTACTTTTCATCTATGAGTGTTGGTATTTTATTGGCTATTGGTGGTTACTGTTAGGAATATTTTCCTAACACAAGCTCTCTGCCGATGCAAAATTCCAATCTAGCCAAATCAAAACAAGCCAAATTAAAAGATATCCAGGTTTAATTGGAGTTCTGCACTCTAGGGTGGTCCCGAGGGGCCATGAATGCGACCACAGGGAGAAAGGAAAAGAGAACATATGTTCCTTTTTGAAAGTTCACTTAAATATTCTGTGGGAGTGGTCTTGAGCCCCCCCACCACCAGGGAGGGGTCAGGACCTGGCCTGCTGGGATTTGGAGTCCAGAATGCTAACTCTCAGGGTCAGTGGGCTATGATAGAAGCAAGGGACTGGGGCCTAAGCTTCCAACTTAACAGTTACTTAATGAGGAATTCTACGAGATAATTATATTATTAAGACACATTAATTTGATTCCATTATCTCACATCTGTCAGTTTACTCCAATTACTCTATTAAAAATCAATATGGTAATCAATATTTAAAACATTTCTATCACCATTTGAATTTTCATGTTTATCAAATACTAACAAAAATATGTAAAAGTATTAAATTTGAATTTATAATGACAAAGAAACAAGCATATTTCACTGCTATCTGTGTTTAAAGACATATCTGGAATAAACATGTGAAAAACAATATCAAACAAAAATAAGCTTCTTGGTGACGTCTGTTAGTATTATTTTGTTGCTATGAGACACCGTGACTAGTGATGACTTAAAACTTACTTTGTTTTATGGTCAGAGAGTGGAGTTAATAACAGTGAGAAGAGCAGTATGATGCAAACAGAAAGGTGAGAGAGGGCAGCTTGTTATACCAAGCCTGAGGGATCAAACTGAACTGGGTTGAGTCTATAGACTTTTAAAACACCCTCTTTCTGTGACACTTTGCCTCTAGCAAGGCCCTACCTTCTAAAGTCTATAACCTTCCAAAATAGTGTCAACTGGGCAACAGGTGTTGATATTCTGGAGTCTATGGGAGACGTTTATCATTCAACCAGACACCTACAAATCCCTAGCTCATATATGATCATGGCCATCTCCTAGTATAAACTGTGTTCATTCCATCCTTAAAAGTTCCCACAAACTTTAACAATTTACACCGAAATTGTTTAAAGATCCAAAGTCCAAAATCTCTCCAAAAGATGCAAGGTAATGTCATAACTATTAACTACTATAAAATAAAAAAGTAAAGTATGCACATCCAACATACAATAGCACAGAATTTCAAATTCCATTTTATAAATGGAGGAATTTATAATGAAGAAATTCTGAACCAAAGCACAACTAAAACCAAGTAACGCAAATACCAAATCCTGCACAATGTTTGAAACTACAGTTTCAAATGGCTTAAATGACTCATTCCTTCCAGCTTTGATACTTCCAACAAAGAGCTCATCTTTACAAATGTCTGATGTTTCTGCTATCTCCACCATGTTGGTGGCTCTATGACAATGCAGGCTTCACTTTCCCTGGTTTACACAATAAGCTCTCAAGGCCCTTCCTCAGGAATTCCCTGAAACATCAGAAGAAGACTCCACTACCCAATGACTCGTAAATCTTTCATGCCTTTAGATTTAGTACCACATAGACAGCTCTAGCAAGTCTGGTTGATAACTGGAGATGTGTCCTTACCTCATGTAGACCACATAGGCAGTAACTTCTGTGTACTCATTTTGTCTAGGAACAGAAGACACTTCAGGCCGTCTCACTTTATAAGTTGAAAGCTTAGATCATTCAGATGGTTCCCTTAGGTTACCCTTTTTAAGTTTCAATGTAAAGCATTAAGCCTTTCATAAATGATACTATTCTCTTTAGAAGTTCCATACCCTATTTCAGCTCACCTCTTTAATGTGTCCAAAAACCCTCCTAATACATTTTTCCAACATATGTTTATAGCTTTGTCTCATTTGCTCTTTTCAATTGTAGACTGCAGAAGTGCTATCAGTATCAACCATGCCACAAACTCAAGGTAATGGCTAAAAATTTCCTCAGCAAAGTCAATCAACCTTACACAAATACCCACTAACCCAGAAGAGTCCTTGTTCCCTTCTGAAACCTCATGAGCAGGACTCTGTAGTCCACCCTACTCTCATCATTGCTGCTTCTACTAGGATACCTCTTTAAGCTATGGATTTAAACCACCAACCTTGTCAGCAACAAATCACCACATCAAAACCAACAAAAGTACAAACCAAACACCCCCAATAATACTAAGCTTTTCCTTGTACTGTAAGCATTTAAAGCCCATTATTTCTTAATTTTGATATCCTAGTGGTGCTTTATTAAATAGTAATTCTCAGGGAAGTTCTATAAATACATGAAGTATAGCCAGAAAAAAAATCAATGAATACATTTGTAGAAGAATACCTGAAAGCAATATTATAAAGCAGCATTTGAATGGGAGTGTTGCTCTGTGATCATGAGCCTGGACTTTCCACACAAGTATGGTGTCATAGCTACTTGCCTATTTCCAGGACAAAATGCCATGACCAAGAAAACTTTAAAAAGCAGCATTTAATTTGGCGGGTCATGAATTCCCCAAATTGTTACAGTGTCAAAGTGTTGTGGAATATTATTTTCAGGTGTGTGATTTTTTTTCATGTGTTTAACTCTGTGAAACTGTATTACTGTGCCTGTTTAAAACATCTGATGGTCCTAATAAAGAGTTGAATGGTCAACTTCGAAGCAGGAGCAAAGATAGGTGGGGCTTTAGGCAGGGAGTATAAACAGAAGGAGAAATGAAGAAGAGGTAGAAGAAAACAAGGAGAGTTGGATATCAGGGGCCAGCCACCCAGCTACACACAGCAACCCATAGAGAAAGAAGTAAAGAAAAGTATACAGAGATAGAAAAAAGATAAAAGTTCTGAGGCAAAATTTAGTCTGGATAATTTAAGAAAAGCTGACAAGAAGAAAGTCAAGCTGAGGTTGGGCATTCATAACCAAGAATAAGCCACCATGTGTGAGCTATCTGGAAGCTGGGTAGTGGGCCTCCCCAAAAAACAAAGACAGTAAAACACGTACATTAAAGTCATGACTATTAAGATGAGAACATGGCAACATGCAGGCAAACATGGCACCGGAGTAGTAGGTGAGAGCTGACTTCTGATTCACAACCTTGAGGCAGAGACAGAGAACCTGGAAATGGTGTAGGCTTTGTATACCACAAATCCCAACCTAATGACATTCCTCCTTTAACCTCCACACCTTCTGATCCTTTCCAAACAATTCCACCAACTGGGTAGCAAACATTCAAAAAATTAGTCCTTCTATCTGAGTCATATTAGTGTGCGTGTGTATGTGCGCATGCATACGAGTGTGTGTGTCACCCTACAAAATAAAATAAAGAGCAAAAATATATAGAATTTCTTGTGGAAAGCAAGTTTATTGGTTCGCATATGTCAAAGTGTAAAGCAACTGATGATGAAGATAATAGTTACTATGATGATCCTTGAATAAAGGCATATATTAAGACTAGAAGGAAAGGCTTCTGTAAGATTGTTGCAATCCCAAGGATAATGCATCAATCAGAGCACAGAGAAGTAGCAGAAATTAATGGAGAATCACAGACCACGATAACATCCTTTCTCAGAAAATTCTTGAGCTTGTCAGCTCATAACTGAACTTCAATGAACTTGACAAAGTTCACTTTTTCCCATCATATTAACCTTCCTTCAGTCAAAATTATTAAGGCAGGTGATAGGATTCCTGGCCATGGGAAACTATCAGTGCAGCATTGGACTGCTAGTTATCAAAGGTATCTGAGGAGAATACACAAGTGGTAATTTTCCCCCTGGTGAATTTAACAGTATGAGATCTCAGATAGTCTCTCCTGCCATATCCAACTTTTTTAAAAATAAAATAAAGTAAAATTGTAGCCTGCCTATTTAATGAGTGTGCAGAATGCTGCTCACATTGCAGAATAATCCTTTTTTCGGCAGGAATACTGGGTATAATTTTCTACATAAATGGAAAAAAGTAATCTTATCTCCAGTATATCCCTCTTCTGTGATACGCTGGGTTATGCAGGCTAAAGCTGTTGACAGAAAATGTGCCACTCAGATGAGAAGCAAAGATGAGAAAAGGATCCTGATGGTGACAGGAAAACTTTATATAATGAGGCAAATCCCAGAACCTTGGGGATTTCATTCAGTATGGAAAACATTTCATGTTTCTTTCATTATAGGAATGATATTGCCGATTAAAAGTACAGAAGCAAGATTGTCTAGAAAGTTATTTTAATAGAAGTGACTTGCTTTGGATTATCTTTTGGTTTTGGCAGACAATAGCACACAAACTTTTTTTTTTTTTTTTCCTACCGAACCATGCATCGTTCAAGCCCATTCCATCATTGTACGGTGGAGTTAGAACCTCTTATTATACAGACTTGTCAGGGCATTACAATATAAACAGCACATTCTGCACAGCTGCAAAACACTTATTCGAGGAGTCCATTTAGTTTCATAAACTTTTCCTAAATCTCTGACACCTTAAAAAAAAACTGTGACAGGCATTTATATTATATGCCAAATAAGAAGAGTCACTCACTATGTGACTACCAACAAAAGACAGGAGTACAAGATAAAATAAATCTCTAGTGGGGAAAAATCAGATATATTAATAATCCCCAGGAAAATGTTCACATTTCTGTGCCTGTCATCAAAGCAAAGCACAACAAAGGATCAAATTTAGCTCAAACCCAAAAGTCTCTCCCAACTTTGATTTTTACTTAATTCTTTCCTCATGATATTGGTGCTGTTAGGCTGTTTTTGTGAGCTGTTCTATTTGATGTGATTCTATTTAAATGCTGCTTATGCATATAAGTTTAAATTTACTGAAAGCATGAATAAGAGAATGTGTATTTGCTCTTTGTGCCTTTCTCACGTGTGTGTGTGTGTGTGTGTGTGTGTGTGTGTGTATAAAATAGCAAATAAAATAATGAAGCAAGGCATACTGTTCTGGCCTTATATATCTACTTTCTTTAGAGTAATTATTCTTCTCTAAGCTGAACTTCCTAACTGAATCATGCCCTAAGGCAATTCTATATCATAACACTGGTTTATAAGAAGGCTCCCAATTTCTCCCATCCACACAATTTAGGAATCTCTGCAAGTACTGCAAGAAGAAGCCATCCACAGAAGGATGTAAGCTTATAGGAAGAGAGACAAGTACACTTTCAAGGGACTGAGATTTGAAATATTGATATAGTCACATTAATTGAATTTTTGCCTTGAGAAGTGATTACAAAAATGTTGCTCCAATATTAATTTGTATCTGCTTCGGATAAGATTAACATTAATTTCTTCACCAGTCCCAATTACTCTTTTATTATTCATTAACATCTCTCTTTGCATGTGTAAGAGTCCTTGATGAAGCATGTTTATTCATAGCCTAACCTTTTTAAATAATTCTAACAGCTCTCTAGCAGTAACCTTCCTGGCATGCTGAATATCTCTTCTTTGTTTCATTATTCAATGCTTGCACTCTACCCTCCACTTGAGATGCTGAACATGAATCAAACTCCTCTCCCTGTTGCTCTCTTCCTCCCCCTAAAATGTCCTCTGCAGTCTGTTCCCACAGGAGAGCTCTGTTCACAAAACACACAAAATACTCCAGCAAAATCATGCCCTGGCTGGATCAGGGACAGGATAATTTCAAGAGGTCTGGATTGCAATTATTGATTTACTTCTCTTGTAGCTCATTACAGATTTGTTACCACATTTTAGCTTTTTGTTCACACGCCTTTTGTTGGAATATTTAGCTTGAGTCTGCCTTTGACAAAAGCTCTCGAGGTGACATTTTATCTTTTCTTTGTACATGTAAGCTCTCAGCTTATTTTTCTGAGCAGATAAAGTGGACAAAGTGGGAAAATGAAAGGGAGAAAAAGAAGAGGGGAACAGTGAAATAAGTGAGGCTCTTATTTTTCCTAACAGTTGTGATTATTTTTAATTATTATTGCTGGACATTCATAATCACATATAAAATACAAAAAGTAATATTTGTAGTTCAAATACAGGTTAATCTTAGATACATATCTTAAACTAATTACCAGTTTTATTTTTTGGAATTCTGTCTTTTTTTTAAGCAGACAAGGATATTTGTTGAAATGTTTCTGACATTAAATATGTTTTCTTTTTCTGTGACACAGAAAAGACATCTTAAAATTTGTGGCAGGAACATAGACCACTTTATCATTGATGGAAGAATAATTGTTCTAATGTATTTTCTGAGTTTAAAGTAGATAATTATATGTTTTCTTATCATCACTCAAATATTTTCACATGGCTTCTACTTTGTCATAACAATGAAATGAAAAATAAATCACTTAGCTAAAGCTGATAAACACTCTGCTGGCTCTTAACAGCCTACAGAACCAGGTTATGTCATTTCTTATTTTTTCTTCATAAATATATTGAATATAAGCTTAGTTTGCCAAAAGGTCACTTAAATTCCATATGCTTGGATAATTCATTACTAATTGTTTATTTAATAACTTTTATTTTTTAATATTAGGTCTAGTCGTTTGCTACTAACAACAACAAGAAGAAACTAAATGGTAACTGTGTGAAATAGAAATCATTAAGGGGACTGGCATGATTCCTCAGTGGTTAAAAATGTGTTGTAGTCAGGTGGCGGTGGCACACGCCTTTAATCGCAGCACTCAGTAAGGCAGAGGCAGACAGACCTTGTGAACTCGAGACCAGCCTGTTCTACAGAGTGAGTTCCAGGGAAACCAGAGACACACAGATAAACCAAAGTGTTGTTTTTGCAGAGTACATAAGTTCTGTTGCTTGTAGATCACAACCTCTTGTAAACCCAGTTGTAGGAAATCGAATGACTCTATCCTCTGCCAACTCACAAATGGGTACACACTTGCTGTGTCTCCATCCTTCAATCACACACACATTAAAAGAAAACAAAGTAAACCACTAAGATGCATGCCAGTCAGGGTAAATATGTATGAGTATAATTAGAAATCTTAGAGGGAGGCTTAAATATCTGTGTGATATTTATGTTTAATTCTTCATAACTAATTATTAGAAATAAAAGAAGCATGGGAGGGAAATAACATCTTAAAATGCTTGCATGAGAATGGGTATTTTTGATTATTATGATGAGCATCTCTGGAAAGTTTATTTCAATTTAGAATCTCCTTTAGTATTTCTGAGTGTAGCATACTCTCAGTTCTTCATCAGACTCATTAGATCATTATTGGCAATCATTGCAGATTTTATGACTTTTTAAAAGTATGCAACACAGTAACAATGCTTTCATTCTACATTCTTATTATGCTTGAATATGTTTTCCTATTTCATGTACATGTATTTGTGGTTATTATTTTCTCACTCATGTTTGAAATCACTGATACATTTTAATCATTGTCATGAGAAAATATGTGGATTGCTTCTTTACTTACTTTCTACTGATGATTAATTTGGGTCAAAGGTCGGAATTAATGTTTTATCTTTATTTGAATAATTGATTTAAAGACCAAAAAGGAGTGATTTTTGAGTAAACAATGGTAAGTTTGACAGGTCTATTTGAGATACATTAGCTTCATTGCCATGCTAGGAGGACTCACCCTGAATATTTTTCTATTTTTACATTTTACAACTAACAACATCCTTTTCAAAATTAAATACATTTTTATAGTTTTAGATAATTTTAGTTCATTTCAATACAGTAAAAACTTTTAGATACAGTTTTGAAGAATTTTTAAGCAATTTCATGAAAATTTTCACTTACTGTAATCACTTTATTTGCCATTCATCAACTATTACATGAGCCTTCCCCCCAAAACATCATGTTCTTTCTCTCTTTCTATGACATTTCCTCATCAAACATGAAAAACGGAGCAAAAAATCAAAAAGCAAACAAACTAACTACAAAAAAAGAAAATCAACTAGACAAAAAGAAAAGAAGAAAGAATTAAAGAGAAAGAAAAGAAAGGAAGGAAGGAAGAAAGGAAGGAAGGAAGGAAGGAAGGAAGGAAGGAAGGAAGGAAGGAAGGAAGGAAAATGCACACACACAAAGAAATCATTACATTATTTTTTCTTTGCCAAATACTCCAAAACCCAATGACCCTCCATTGAGGACTTGCTTATAGCTTCTTGGTTATGGTTAGAACTTTGTCTGCACTTCCTCTTCTCAGTGATTGAAACTGTGTAGGTTCTGCCTGTGCTGGCACAGTCTCTGTGAGTTGATGGGTGCAGCCATCCTGCTGTGTCTGGATGACTCCTCTTCCTTGGACTCACCTCCGCCTCCACCACCTCTTCCGCCTCTGCTTCTGTAAAGAGCTCATACCTTTGAAGGGAGGCTTTGCTAAATACTAAGTAGGGCTGAGTGTTCCAAAATCTCTCAGTTTCTGCGCAGTATCTTGCTGTGTGTCTCTTCGGTAACTACCATCTACTACAACAAGACATTTTATTAATGAGAGCTGATGAATGCTTTATTCTATGGGCATAGCAATACATCACGAAGTGTCAATTTAATTTTATGTTCCTTTAAGAGAATAAGATTATGTTTTCTGTGAGGCTCTTGACCTATCTAGTTTCAAATCAGGTTATTTTCTCCTTTAGTAGTGCCACATTTCAGTTCCAGGACATTAAACTCAGTTTTATAAAAAGTGGTTGATTACAGCCATAACATATTGCCACTATCATACTGTAGAAGTAAGACTAAAGTGTAGCTAAAATGTAAATATTGTTCATATTTTTTTTTTTTTTCATTTTTTTCTAATACATAGGACTACGTTACCCCTCTCCTTTCCCTTGTTTACTACTTGTCTCTGTTATTCCTTTATGTATTTAATTGGGCTTTCCAGTTACATGTGGACAAGAAGACTTCCCATTTTTTATAGACGTTTTCTACTCCAGACTGTGACAGATTTGCCTGGATTATTGCATTTCTGAAAATGGTAACTTGCTGTGTTCTACAAGATACTAATACACATGCTTCAAAGGTGCCTAGCTCAGATTACTCTGCCAAATCTTAGAATATCAAGGATTATTTCAGTATAGGGGATGAGAAGGGAGGTGAATGAGGTAACATGAGTAGGGGCAAGTAAGAGTAACTTTAGAATCTCTTATATTCATATTCAATTGAAACTGGATGAGAAGATATTGAAGACATTGTTTGCATTTATATCAACACAGAACACTTTTATAGGTTTCATTAAATATATATTTATGACTCTAAAATTTAATCTTAAAATTAGTATCATATAAATTAATATAAAAATAAATTCACATATGGATTTATATTTTTATATTGATATTTTATCTTAAATATTATTTTGATAATTCACTTAAGATATTTAGTGTTATTGTGTATTCATCTCTAAGTTGAATAACCACTGACATGTAAGGTATGTTTTATTTTTTTTTCTTCAGAGAGGATTGAACGAAACCGAAGCTGGCCACCAGTTTCTTAATTAACCAGTGATAACCTTGAATTTCTGATTTTCCCTCCACCGTCTTAGTGCAGGATTATAGGAACATAACAGCATGGTTGTTTTTATGTTGTGCTGGGAACTAAGGCTTATGTAAACCAGGGCATGAGTCAGGCATGTACTCTGTCAGTTAAGAGCTATATTCCCAGCCTAGGAAAAAACCAATTTTCTTAAATCTTATGGTATTTTATCTTACTGAATTTGATGATTTCATGAATTGTATTAATAAAATTTACATATATTACTATTTAATAAATTCTCATTATGATAAACCTAACTAAATCTGTGTTATTTATAAATAAGATTCTTCTTTTTTAAAAGCTGTGTACTATTCTGTTGTGTAAATATACCACATTTGTTTTATCCATTCTTCAATTAAGGTGCATCTATGTTGTTTCCAGGTTCTAGCTATTAGGTCTAAAGGTGCTATTATCATAGTCAAGCAAGCGTCCCTTTGGTATAAATGAGCATTCTTTGAGTGTATGGCTGGCTTGTATAAGTAGGTCTTAAGGTATATCAATTCCCAATTTTCTGAGAAGTCACATTAGCAAAATTTTCAGTACTAAAAAATAACTGAAAACATTTAATTTTTTAAAGTGGGATTTCAGTACTAATATTGATTTCCAAAGTGACTGTTCAAGTTTCTACTCTCATCAGCAGTGAAAGTGCATTCCCCTTGTTCGAAATCCTCACCAACATGAATTGTCGTTGATTTACCCATTCTGACAGGTGCAAACTAGAGTCTAAAAGATGGCTAATTTTGTTGAATATTTCTTTAACTGTTTCTTAGCCATTTCAGAGTTCTCTTTTGATAGTTATTTGTTTAGATCTGAACCTCATTTTAATTGGAGGACTTGTATTTTTAATATCTAATTTCTTGAGTTCTGTATATATTTTGGAGTCAGTAAAAAAAAATCTGTTTCCATTCCATACTCTGTCTCTTTTTGTGATTAATGGTGTCCTTTACCTTACAAAAGCTTTTTGGTTTAATGAGATCCCATTTATTTATTTTGATTTTACTGCCTATACCATTGGTGTTTT
>JAQHUG010000142.1:2339917-2356480 GCA_028555095.1 Dicrostonyx torquatus
GAGCCTGTGCTGGAACTAGCTCTAGTAGACCAGACTGGCCTTGAACTCATAGAGATCCCCGTGCCTCTGTCTCCTGAGTGCTGGGATTAAAGGAGTATACTATCACCACCCAGCTTGTTTTCTATTTTTAGGACACACACATACACAGAGATGTACACAGTGATCTAATTATTGATTATAAGAAAGGAACTAGACTTTTTCTAAAAGGAAATTCAACATTGGAAAATAAACTTATTGGCTTAATCACATAACTTGCTAAATTAAATCATATCCTTAATATTTCACCTACAGGTTGGCATTTTTAATGGTTCCATTTTGTGTTTGGTGAAACAATGGCAGACAGTAAGTTGATAAATTTTAAGGCAATACAGCTTATAATTGGTAAAGAAATACCTCACACAACGGTTCTGTATCTCTAAAGCCATTGCTTTCATTCATCAACCGCAGTCTCTTTCTAGAGTGTGACACAGGATGGAAAAACCAGATACCAAAGGAGCGGGGTTGGAGAGAGAATTGTGACATAAGAGAAGACTATAAATATATAGGACATGAATTAGGGGTAGGAGCAGTCAGGAAAGTACAACATTTTGTGGTTCAAAGACTTAACTCCAAAATATATAAATTGAATTGTATCTCCTAGAAAAAAATTATGAAGTCAGAGCTCTCCCTAACTGTGAATGTGAGCATCTTTGGTAATAAAAAGTTTAAGAATGATCACTTTATGCTAAGAGCATTATTGTGATCTTTATTACACTATGTCTATACTTATGGAATTATGAAAGTCACAGATGGCAGCACATGTAGAGAAAAAAAATGAATTATAGGAATGCCAACACTTTGATCTAGAACTTATACCATCTAGTATTTAGAGAGAATAACAAGTTTGAGTCCCTGAACAAACACATATAAAAACTATTTTACTAAAAGTTTATATATAATTAGAATACCTTGGTAGGTTTCTCAGTGGTTCAGGATACTGGTTGCTCTTTCAGAGGTACCAGGTTCAATTCCCATCACCCACATGGTAGCTCACAACCAACAGTAACTCCAGTTTCAGATGATCCAATGCCCCCTTTTGACCTCAAAACCACCAGTTACACACATGATGCAACATCATACTTTCTAACAAAACATTCATATGTATAAAATAAGTCTAAAAATAAAATAAGATATAAGTAGAATATACTTATTGAATATGCATATGTGTCTTTGAACACAATTCATTCATTATTCAACATACATTTATTGAGGGACATGCAAAGCACGCTGTTGGATGCAAGAACAACCTAATGAGAAAAGTGGAACAGAGTCAGGCTTCCACCTTGGAGGGTGAAGGAGTGGAGAAATTCTCATCCTAAACTTTCTATTGAAATCTAAAATGTAGAGCTAGTCCCGAAGTTATTTTTGCCTACATTATCTCGCATGTTTCTATGTCAATCCCAACATATTTGTCAAGCATGGTTTATGTCTTAGCGCTTTTCCCATATCCTTTCTTTGGCCTTTAATTCCATATGCTTGATGCGTTCCTGCCTGTGGGTTGCTATTTCTGTCGCCATAAAAAAAAAAAAGAGGGAAAAAAGATACCACTTTGCCTGCTGTTCATTAAACTGAATAAGGAAGTTATATCCATCAACTTTATCTCTTGGCACCATTTTTTCCAGTAAAATATAGCTTGCTACTAATTTTCAGGTTAACAAAATGAACTTGTCACCTAAGTACAGATACATGGATATATTCTGGTTTGTGTGTGTGTGTGTGTGTGTGTGTGTGTGTGTGTACGCGCGCGCGCGCGCGCGTGCGTGTGTGCGTTTGCGCTTGCAAGCGCACACACATCCCCGCACATGCTTTCACTGCTTTTAGGAACTTTAAACTATAGTACCACTAAACAGAAAGAAAGTCTAATGAATCACTTGTCTTCCTATCTTTAACAGGATCCAGCTTTAGAATATTTATCCACTGGTCCATAAGCCTAAGACTCCCCTTAAGAGCAATAGTTTCACATTCAGACTGAATGTTTACGTAGTCTAGGACCAGAGTCAAAGAACATAGGGATGGATAAATTAAACAGACCTCAATACTCTGCTTGAAGTAAGATGCCATCTGTACAAGATGTGTTTGGACTCACAAGGAGCTGTCTATCACAGTCAGACTGAAGTCATAAGAGGACAAGGGGAGATCAAGTATAAATGTCATGCAATGTTTGATGTAGAAGCAATTTTAGATTCACCCTGGCAAAATACATCTAGGTAATAGCTAATTTTTCCAGCTTTTCTCCTTTGCTAGCTTACTTTAGAGATGTATATTTATTCAGTTTGAGAATAACAATGTGTTTGAGAATACACATTCTGTGATGAAAATTTTCAAATTCTGTAAACTGCAAATCCAATCAAAAACCAACTCTGAAAATATTGGAGTTAGTTCTTTGTAGATATTCACTGTCACTTACTACCAAACATTTTTTCACCTCCATCCCAAGAACGAGGTGCTACATCATCCCTGGTACTGTACAAGAGGAAAATTGAGTGTGGTGTCATTTAGCATTCTGGGCATCAAAGACACCAATGTTTGGACCTTAACCTTATTTATCTAATATTATTATTATTAAATATTTCAGGGATTATTTACTCCAGGGACCAGAGAGGGAAGGTAAGCCAGGGCAAGAGTCACAACTTGGATTTCAGATGCTGTGGTGACTCATATCTAACTACACACTGCAGGTGAAAGGGAACACCCAGGGAAAACCCAGTGATGGTTTCTTTTGTTATGTTTACTTTTGTTGTTGACATACCTGAAATCAATATGTGTCTTGCTTATAAAATATCTTAAAATTATTGGCAAGTAAATTTTAAGATATTTAAAATGTGTGAATAAAAGCATGTGCACTGTCTTAATTACTGAGTGCAAATATGTTGACTACTTCTTGCTTAAAGGTAAAATGACTAGAATTATATATATGTATAATTGAATTATCAAATATAATCTCTGATTTGTGAAAGGTTGTTAGTTGGTTGGCTGGTTTCTTTGTTGGGTTATTGAGATAAGTCCTTCCCATGTCTTCAGTCTAGCCTAGATTTTCATATCCTCCTAATTCTGCCTTTCAAGTGTTGGAATGAGAGCTATGGGTCATGACATTTGGATCCCCTGAAAGTTTTGAATGTTAGAAATGAAGACGGCAACAAGACACTCAGATTAACAGAGTCTATAATTCTATAATTCTGTAAATTGGTAAGGTTTGTTTGTTGTTGCTTCTAATGGCTCTTTGGAGACCATGGGTTGATGTGTATCCAACCAAGGCATTTGCAAATCTATCTGATCTAAGCTCAGTTTGGTGCTAGGAACCTCACAACCAAGTAATTGCATCTGAGTTCTCACTCTGGTAACCACTTTAGGATGGCTTTAGTTGCCTGTTGTTTGCTTTCATCCTATAATATAGAACAAGTTAGGGAAAAACTGGTGACAGTTTTGTTATATCTCTATCTGAACAACACTGCCATATTCCTTTTTGTCCATGTAAATTTTAGTTCTCCTTTCTATGATGTTTTCATTTATTCTTTGAGAATTTTTTTTTAAAATTCTCTTTGTCTTACTCTCCTTTTCATTCTTTGATTTTTCATGTTACTGAATCAAGCCAAACTTTGATTCTTCATTAACTAAGGTTCAGAACTATAAGTATATTATTGACTTTTTATTAGAAAATTATAGTTATTTCCTGACAGGAATCAATATAATAATTAAGTTATAATTATAATATTAATAAATATAATAAAGTATGTTATATTAAATTATAATAAATTACTTATAAGAAACCAATAAAAGAAAAATTTTCTAGTGAGAATGGCAGCTACAATCAATTCAGTGGAACCCAGGAAATGTTTATCCTGAATGGAATGGCTAGATAAAATTTGGCTCTACATCAAATTATCTACAAATGTGTCCAATTTTAAGAACACAATTGGAGGATCCTTTGAATATAAAACATGCACTGTTAATAAGTGCCTTTGCTCAGTACAAGTTAATGATATCAGTAACACAGTGTAGCTCTTTGCTCATTTTTTTCCCTTTGTTTTGATTTTATGAGATAGGGTCTCACTTTCTGAACTAAACTTCTAGAAACTCATTATGGCCCAGAAATCATGACAATCATCTGACCTTCGTCTGCAAAGTGCCAGTATTACAGGTGTGAGTCACTATACCCAGTGAATCACTTCTTCATTATTACTTTTTGGTGATGCTGACCACTGATTCCAGTGACATGCTTTGAAATCCTCTATCATTGAAATATACTTCCAGCCACAGAAGATGGGTCTTTATGATGTGCAAAGATCGGGTATATCCTGGGATACTTCTGTAATCTCATGAAATCATACGCAGGTCATGAAATAAATGCTACACTTTTACCCCAATGTGTTCTTACTGAATTGTATAGTTTCCTTCCTAACTCATTCTGACTGACTGCTTTTATTTCTGGACAAAATTTTATGTGTTTTGTTGCATAAGAACATAATAAAGTTTCCAAATTATTTACTAAATATGCAGTAAGTCAAAACTCATGTCTTACATTTGTTTCTAGAATTAATTATGTAGGATTTTGAAATATAGTTTTGTAGGTATGACTCAACATTTCAAACACCTGGAACAGAAATCAACTACTGGGACAGAGTTATCTTCATATGGACATCTAATTTTCATACATAGAAGATGAAAAACGTGACTTCAGATTCATAAGATATCCTTATCTCTCAAATGTTTATTCCAAAACATGAATCATAAAATTTGGACCCTTTGACTTCCGAGGCATTCTTCTTCAGATCCATTGCTCCTAACCTACTATCTCCAAGCATAGCTATATAGGTTGGGGCCTCCCTTGGGAAGTAAAACAACAACAAAACAAAGTCCCACAAAAACAAAACAAAACACAATAAAAAAGCACTGTGTGTATCTTATTTAACTCTTTATTCAATCACTGAATTAGTTGGTTGGGGATGCTTCTTTGATTTTGGGACAATTTTTTTTAAGGGGACTGTTCTTATTCATAGGAGTTTTTGGATCATAATACATGACACATCAGTGGTGTGTAATTTACCCACAATTTCTGAACTTGAACTATCTTGCTTGGGCATATGTACCTCAGTGAAAATATGAAAGGCACAAGGAGTCTTTAAATGGTATATCTCTTATGAAGGATCATATTCAAGAAGGGTTCTCAAAAAAAAAGGTAAAAAAAGGCACATTATTGTAAGAACGAATCACAATTCCAGTGGATCAATTAAGCACATTATTTTCAGAAAATATAGATAATAGTGCTATAAAGAGATATAGTATTTATTATAGCATTTCGCTTAATGGTGTTTAATTTAGATGGCTGTATACGAGGAAGGTAATAATTGCATTGGTGCTTAATGTACTGGGACCACAATATAGCAATCCTATACAAGAAATGAAATGTTGGAGAAAACAGCTTTATATGCAGTGTGAGGTAAATGAACATTTTATTGTGCACCCTTGGTGCTTGATAAAAATGAAATTCTTCTGATTGTCATTAGTTCAACATTGAGAGTCGTGTAATAAGTACTCATGGGTGTCATACTGCAATTGTCTCTTTTTCTTCAACACAGCTTGAAATTCAGAAAGTAAGGACACAGCTGCTAACAAAGGAAGTGTTTGATATTTATTCATCATCTGCCACAATTCCATTGCCACTTGAACCAGAGAAATTATGAGGGGATTGTAACAACTGGCACTTCAGTTAATAATCAGAATATGTACAGTTCAGTACAAATACATGTGGCACCAAATTGAACAGTCTTTTGGAGAACTATGTGAGTATCTGAACTTTATGCTTCAGGAGAACTATGAGAGTATAGGAACTTTATTCTTCAGGAAGCTTATTCACAATAATTTTAAGCTTTTTAAGTTTTGAAAAATGCAATGAGAATAGTCTATCTTTATTTCTGCTTTGGAAAGTCTTTATCAAAAAACTGACATAGATTTTGTGATTTTTTTACAAGCACAGAGATAATCATTTGTAAATATAAACTTTTATATTTCTTAAATTAAAACTATTATTTAAAGAGTTTACATAGTAATGCATTATACAAATTGTCTAAGCATTTTAAATACTGGGAGGACACATGATCTGGTGCACCCTCATCAAGTTAGCTATGTGAGTGAAAACAAAAGGGACTTGTGGTCTTCTAACACATTTATTTAAGTTTTTATGTTAATATATTCAACATTAATTTGAAAAATAGTGTTTGAACAACTATTATTAAGTATGAATGTAAAAATGGAGAAATAGTAAACTGAAATATATTAATAAAAATTAGTTCTAGTCAAAGTTGGAAAAAAAAACCTAAAATATTTTGCATCCCATACAGCTGCACACTCACCTGATGAAACTGTGGATATTCTAGACTCGCTGCCCATCAACCCATTTACTTCCTATGACCACTTTGTTCCTCTCATATCAACATCCCTAAACCACTGACTCAAGATTTTATCAAAATTTTTTGAAATATATGGTGAAAATTAATTGACATTAGGGGTATATTTTTTATTCACTACCTAGATTTCCCAATAACATTTTATAACTTTGGCTTCTTATTGATTATAATTCATCTGTCTATCTATTATTAACCCATACATTATCTGTCTATCACTTATTTACATCTTTGTCATGTATAGTTTTAGTATTCAATGCACCTTTTAAATGTGTTTCAATTTACAATTGACAACAAAACATTGACAAAAATGTTTGAACAGACTTATCATTATCTAGAGTCTTATATGTGTCACTTGTAATGGAGTACACTTCAGAATGTATTTCATGCATTTTCAGGAATATGATAATTTTTTGATTTCTTAAAAATAAAGCGTAATTAAACGTTGTTTGTGTGTTTTTTCCATATTATGCAAGATGGTTTTCCTTCAATGGCAGTACTGACAGTTTTTGGGCATGTGTCTTAAGGTCCACAAAACCTAAAATATTCACAGCCTGACCATTTATAGAGGAATTTATTTTCATGATAATATACCCAATCTCTCCCCAACTGAATATTTGATTCAAGAATTTCATAAACATGTATTATATAAATCATTTGTCTACAGCTTCAGTCATTCTCTTACCTATTTAAATATGCTTTCAGTTTGTTAATTATATTGAACGTTTTTTTTTCACTTGTTGCTTAGAGTAGTTCACTGTATACTCCAGTGTGTTCATCTCTTTTTGATAGATTCATTTCCAGTTCAAGGATCTCATACATATAAGGAACTGAAAACCATGTTTTATTGTTTCTTTTCTTGGGCAAGCACCTAGGGCTTTAATCACTATTTTACAGAAAGGGTATATGTATAGATTGATAGGAAAATGCCAGTTTGATTCTCAATGATAAGAAAATTTTACACTCCTACTTGCAGTATATGAGAATATATTTGCTTCACATCCTTATAACATTGGTAATGTCAATTTTTCTTTCTTTATATGACTATTCTAGTATGCAGTAGTATCTAGATGCAGTAGTATCTTGCCTTAGCTTAGTTTGGATTTTTCTAATAATTACAGACAACTAAGGGCTTCCTACATTCTGCCATTAGTGATTGACAAATAAATGAAAAAGTTTACTCTGAATTTCTATATATTTGATGTCTCTCATTAGTATAAGATCTATCACATTTTCTTTTGTTATAATAATTTCCCCAAAATGTAGTGAAAATATGCTGAGTAGTTAATTTCTTCACTAATTCAAGCATTTATGGAATTATTTGAGTTTGCGATAGAATCTCTTATTCAGCAAGAGCCCAAGAACAATTACACTTAACATGTTTCCCAAGTTGGCCTTGTACTCATTATTTCTGGTCTTTCTTTGAGCAGTTAACATTATAGAAAAGAGAAATAGACATCTAATACATAACAATAGAATGGGATAAATTAAGCATAGCTGAAAATGAAGCAGCATGTGAATGAGATGAAAATGTTAGTGAGAGAGAAGTGAGTATTTCTCTGCAAAACAATAGTCATATTTGCATTAAAATCTAGTAGGAGAATCCACGTTGTACTCTGAAAAATATCTTTCATTTTATCCCTTCTCCTTGTTCGTAACACACAGATTGCTATATACCGGGATTGCTTCAGTTAAGTTCCACCCCAATGACTGGATTAGACCAGTGGAATGCTGGGAATCTTCTGGTAGAAGTCTTCCTAAATCCATTAAGAAAACCTATACCTGTGGAGAGAAGGCTTGATGACACACCTATCAGGACAACAGAGAGCTCTAGTAGCCCCTCTACCTGCATGAAGACCTAATATATGTATGAACCTAGCTTCCTACTCTCTATCCTGTCTACTTCACATAGATATCCTGAGATGGATGTAATTCCCTCACCTGCAAATTTTCAAGCATCTATAACACTTATAATAATTATCTGTATATCATAAATTTGTTTCCATAGTAATATATTATCTAAAGGAAGCAAAACCACTAATATGAATAAGAGGTGGTAAGAGCCTGTGTTCCTATGTAACTACCTCTCAAACAGAAGCCTGAAGTGGAATGCTGTGGTGCCTCATCTACCTCCTATTTCTTTAGAGAATAATAGCAGTCAATAGAAAATTGTCATTGTAAGATTTCAAGTAGTTATTCTTCAAATAATGACTAAAATTCGCCTTTGTTAAAGCAATCTGAATAGATTCTCTAGATACAGAGTTGTACAACAAGGAGAGTATCAATTAAAACAGTGAAGTGATCATTATCCTAAATTCCAGTGTTAAGTGTCTAGATTTGATAACACAAATTGGTGAGGAGGCCTACTCACCACCGCTGCAAATGGGTCTGTGCTGAAGTCCTTGGGAGAGGGAACTGAGTACCCATTCATAGAACCTGAACCACGGTGACACAGATATCTTCTTTGTTCATACACGCAGGCAAGAGGTCAGAGAAATGTCTGTTATGCAAATTTCAAAGAAGGTAAAATGATTGTTTATTCACGAATAGCTTAAAGGTTCTGTTCCTCTTCAATCTGTAATTTCACCCGTATTTACTATTAGAATTATCTTGTTTTAAGACAATGACTTTATTGCTTTTCTACATAGCTGTAATACCAGTGTTTCAAAGAGTGCTGATAACACTAGAAGCGTGGGTGCTTATGTGCTTATTTTCTTTAAGGAGTTCAGGAGGATCTACAAATTTAAAACAAATTACCTGAAGAAGACTAAACCTCAACACTTAATGGAAGTGCAGCCAAAGGTGCAATTAATGTAAATTTTCATAAGTTTAAAAGCTAGAATAACATTTTAAGAATTAAAATATGGGAGCTGAGAATTCTCCTTAATATTAGATAATATTAACTTAAATAAAATGTGTCTTACAATAATATGTATTCAGTGTAGTCTTAATTATATAAAAATTGTCGTAAAATTAATGTAATAAATAGGTTAGCGAAACATACACACATATGCGCACACACATCACAAACAGAAACAGTAAGAAAATGACAAGGGGTTGGTTCTGTAGCTCAGTAATAGAGTACTTGCTTAACCTGCTCAATATCCTAGATTCAAATGCAAGTTCAGCACAATTACACACATTCACACGTACACACATACACATGTGATAAGGGATGATAAGGAGGTATAAACCATGAGTAAGGTAAAGCTAAGTGTCATGATTAATATTGACTGTCAGCCTGTGGGTTAAGAAGCATATATGGATGATTCATTGTGGTCATATGATATAGAAGTGTCAAAACATTGGACACTTGGTTTATTCGCAGGAAGTAGCTGACTAGTGGCATGCCCTTGGGAGCAATTTCCTGCCCTGAACACTTCCTGTACATTCTTCTCAATTTTTCATAAGTTTCTGAAACCAAGGCATGTGAGAACAAGCAACGATGGTCCGAAATTATATACAAAAATAAATATTAACTCATACAAGTGGCTTTTTTTCTGTATATTTGGTCACACATACACAAAAGTTAACCAACATACCAAGGTGAATCTTTCACCAGGATTCATTTAGATGAGGAAGAATGTATCAAAGGTATTCTCTTTAATAATCTCCCTGCCTTCCATAAGAAGCAAGAAATATCAAAACAACACAATATGCAAAGTGAAAACAACATATAAGCAACATTCAAGCACATATCTGACTTTTGTTTACCATGCATAACTCACTAGTATTTTAGCCAAAATAAGTAATTATTTGCACAAGAGGAATCTTTAATAATAGAATAGGACAAAGACTAGAAAATATTGAACAAACAACCACCTATCTCAATCAATGTGATAAAGCATTCCCCTAAAAATGCACCCAAAACTATATGTAAATTATGAATTATTATTTAGCAATACAAAATGTAAACTTTCCCATTGCCAGTATATGTTTATCAAATGGTTATTGTCAGGCATTGTGAATATTTTGAATAATATAACAGCTTCAAATTTTCTAATATTTGGGGACAAAAAGTAAACGTGAAAGCCAATGAGAAAACCACGGTGTAGGGCTGCTCACACCAAGAAGATTTTCAGCTATGTGTCTTACGGGAAGAAATGTTCAAGGAGCACTTTCTCTTCAGGACACGTGACACACTTTTCATCTTTACAGAAGCGACTTTAGCATTGAAGCTCTTCATCTGTTAACCATTAAATAAAATAATTATACCAAACTTTGGAGACACAAATATATATTGATCTTCCATATACTTTTTCTGGAAAATGTCATATCAAGAAAAATGTATTTTCTGTGGAGTAGGGACAAGGAAACCTAAGATACATTCCTCCAGAAGATAGACAATCAATGGGCATATTTATGTCAGTAGACATAATCTTGTTATATTAAAGGACATTAAAATACTCTTGCTTTTAAAATATAGGTTAATATAAAATAAAATATATTATTTTATTTTGTTTTCCAATATAAGAAGAAATACACTTTAATTTTATTATGGGCTATGAGGTTTGTCATAATATTAGGATGACAAAATATTAGATACATATGAAATATATTATATAATATGTACATATAATATATTTAGAATGTGTGTATTGAGACTTCTCAGCGAAGGTGAAGTGAAGAGATAACAGCAGAGATTCCACAAGGCTATATCACATTGGCTATTATAAACAATTCAGCACAAACTGAAATCTATACGTTAAAACAAAAAGGACAAAGAGACACTAGGCAGGTGAAACTGTCTTCTTCAATTATTCAATGCTAGTAACCATGTTTTCAGTACAGAAAATCAACTGGAATTCAGCAAAGACATTCACTCATAATTGAAAGTTGTCAAAAGTCACAGACCTCCAGAAGTTATGAAAATGAGAGATGAGAGTGACCTCATGGCAGGAAAGCAGCAGGTGAGCAAACAAGTCATACTGGAGTCAGGGCCAGGGGTGGGGCCATTCTTTCAACTAGTCTTTATCAACAACATCCTACCTATGGAAGGTACAATAATAACCATTAACATCATCTTTTGCAATGGACTCTTTCGGGCAGACAAATCTAGTTCAAATGATTTATTTCAGGTGGCTTGGATCACGTATCAGTTAACGAAAGCGAGTTAGGATTGCAACACTTTGAAGAGTAAAAGTTCAGCCCTAAAAATCTCTATAGTTTTCCCTAACTGAGTTCTACTTGCAGTTATCACTGTGGGCCTCCAGTCATAACGGAGCGACACAAAGGCTACAGTGTCTGTGGTATCTGCCCTCATGATGGCTGAAGAACAGGACATTTCACTGGAGCTCACCCTGTTCTGCTTTTACCTGCCCTCTCTTTAGGTTTCACTGTTGCCTTTGCTGTTACTGTTCCATTGATAGTGGAAGTAAAAGATGGCTTTCTTCCCAGTGATCATGAAAAGAGGAGAAAATCCTGACTAAAATTTACAACTCTTATGCAATTAAAATACCCCACTGATTTCATCAATTTTGTTTTTCCAGATGGGACGGAGAAGGTGGGGTTCAGTTAGCTTGCTATAAAATCTCGTTGTTCAAGATGAAAAGAAGAAAATAATTTTTTTATTATTCCCTACTGCGTCTTCCAGAGGTGCCGGCAGTTAAGTGGAGGGGAGGGGGAGAAACAGATGTTCCTCTTTTAGATAAATCTAAACATCTTGAATATAAAGACTCCGTTTGCCACATGTTCCATCTAACCACCATCAGCCCACCTGCACCAAGGCAGCTGAGCTTGTCATTTCAGGCCTGCAGAGACTGAAAGGTGATGGGAAAATTAGATGAGAATCGATGAGAGACTAATAAGAAAAGAAGACAAAAATATATGGGATGTTTCCCTGTATCTGGAGGCGGAAAAAAACTGTGATTAATACAGAAATTCATTCAAGACTATGCAGAGTACCTACCATCATGTCATTTGCCTTAGGGCATAAAATATTAAGTGTCATATAGGATTAAAGCCGTACTGTGTCCTCTCTCTACACAATTAAATGGGACCCATATGCTATTAGTTCATATCAATCCCATGGCCTTGGAGTTCATGATATTACTTCGTTCAAAATATTCTGCATTATCTAATAGTGATCACTCAAGATTATGGGGATTGTACAGCATATTTTGGCATCTCTCTTAAAAGATATTGAAGAATGATAGGAATAAAGAAAAAGAATTTGGGTGCTGAGAAAAGTTTGCATGTGATACGAATTCTCAACTGTAAGTTAACCAAAACTTTTGGAGACAGTTAAAAATGGCTGAATAATATTATTAAAGTATATCATTTGAATGTAACCTTATGTGTTTTCTACAGTATACAACTTTTAAAAATAAAATATTTAAGTCAATAATTTTGGAAAATTTTGCAATGTATTTGATCATATTTTTCTACCTACTCTTCCCCTCAAGGGCCTCACAGATCCACTCTTCCTCCCTAACACCTCAATTTTGGGTCATTTTTAAAATTTTTATTTTATTTTTAGAAAAATGTTCCTCTTTTATCCTTTAAGTCAAGAAAATAGTGATTGAAATTTTAGAAATTACTTAGCCATGTGTCTGTTTTTTAGTTGGACAACCTATTTCATATCAAAAACAATTTTGTGTAGAATCCTCTGAAGCAGAAGTTATAATTGTCTTAATTAATTCACTGATCACTTACTGGATGGTGGCCCATATATGTACTGTTAAATGCATATTTGAAGAATTGTGGAGAAATAGCTGAATACTACAAATCCTCTATATGATGGAAAATAGAGGAAAATCAGAGCAAAACCTAAAGAGATGTAATAGCGGCAATACTTTAGGAACAAATATGTAATAGTACGCGAGACTATGCATAGAGAAGTTTGGGAATCTGAAGGTGCTTCAAATGAGGTAATCTCTCTGGCAGTAACATCTGCAGTGGTCCTTGGTAAAAGGAGATTTGAGTTGGTCACATGTCTGAGGCTGGAGTTTGTTTGCATCATCAAGAAAAAGCCACGCCAGGAGCACTTGGAAGAAACTGAGGCATATACGACTTAAGAGGTTCCAGCCCCGAGCAATCAAGTGGGTATGGCACAGGGACTGCTTAGGCATTGGGGAGGTTTCATATCTTATTCAGTAAAGAAACTCTTAATCGGGCTTGAGATACGGCTCAGAGGTTAAAGGGTTTCCTACTTTTGCAGAAGACCCGGATTCAGTGTCTAGCACTCGCATTGGTCAGCTCACAACAGCCTGTAACTCCCGGGAATTTGATGCCCTTTTCTGTGCTCTTAGGATTGGCATATATCAGGTGCGGAAACCATGTGTCTTGTGGTCAGTAGGATTATTCCAGCTACTGTACAAAGATAATAAATGCAGACAAGCACAGTGCAGGGGGAGGGGGGGAGAATAAGTAGACTGCTTCAACAGTGGACGCCATTAATGAGTGACTTTATCCACTCCAGTGAAGACAAATGCATGATAAATGCTGAGACTCAGAGCACATTTTAAGTTTAAACCCAATGGGGTGTGTAAAAGAAGAGAAAGAAAAGAGACAGGAATGCATCCGATATTCTCACCTGAGTAATTTGGTGCATGAATAAATAACCAGACATAGTCCTTTAAACTAGGGAGGTACAAGTATGTTTGCAATTGTGTGTATATGGACATACTATGGATGTATATAGATGTAGGGGTATGCATGAATAGTTAAGGTTTAGAAATACCTTAGTTTTCCAGAATAGAGATTCAACAAGTGCAAAGATGCCATCTTGCTCACTATTGCAGAATATAGAGAGCACTGTCTGGAAACAATTAAGCAAACCAAATACTTTTATATGAGAAAGTTAATTAATAAATGTGCAAATGAACATTGAGACATTGTAGGCAATGCAGTTTTAAAATTTGAAATTGGTGAGTTATTTGCATAAGGGTGTTACAAAAACATGGTACCAAATGAAATCAGGTTGAGAGTTTAATGGATAAAACCCTTCAGAACTGTATTGTGGAGAGCATAATCTAACATTTTAATGGAAATAAAATATCCAGCGAAGAAACTGAGAGGTTTCCATCAGTAAGTAGGAAGCTTCTAGAGTGCTATTTCTCAAAAGGGTAGTGAAAATAAGCAAGTACTTCAAAGGAGAATAGGCTTTTTCATTTGTAAATGTGGAAGTCATCCCAGTTTTTAAAGCATTATGTAATATAATAAATGTATAATTTCAAAAATTCTTTCAACATTTGTTTTGCAATACAAAACATAATTCATTAATTGTAATTAATTGATTGTTTTATCTAGCAGAAGTTATGGCATCATGTGCTACTACCGTTTTTTAATGTAAAGTGCCACAAAATTTTGAACAAGTTTAAGAGAATTTTTAACAAGGCATTACTCCTGTTTCCTCTGCATGGTTCTGGGAAAATACAGAGTGCTCAAGAAAACAGTTACGACTGTGCATTCAGATGTAGCAGGAAATAGTGTATAATGGAAGGGGGAGGCTGAGGTTCACAGAAGGCTTTCAACCAGGTAGAAACCAGGTTGAAGACAATAGCAGGAGGTTCAAGGCTCTAATGGTCACATCAGATGTGATTAAAAATCTAGAGGAGACAGAAGGTTGTCAGTGAAAATGATGGTGCAGAAGGGCCTAAAAGTACCAGTGTTTTCAGTACTCTTTTTTTGAGTGTTTCAGTGTCCTTGTTAGATTTTGAAGAATTAGAAAGAAGGCAAATGTTAAAAATTAAAGCACCAAGAACCTTTATTTAAAGAGTAAAGAGTACATACAAGTTTTGGATATTTGCCCAAGAGAAGGCAGCAGGCCTCCTGAGCAGAATACTTAGAGGTTTCTGTTGCCACCAGGCACATAAGTAGCTGATGTAGGATTTCCCTCTGTATGTTGTGATTATCATCAATGAATAAAGAACCTGCTTTGGAGCTATAGCAGGGCAGAACTTAGGTAGGCAGAAAAGACAGAACTGAATGCTGGTAGAAAAAAGGGTGGGGCCAGAGAGAAAAATGTAGCTCCACCAGAGATGGATGCTGGAACTTTAGCCAGTAAGGAGGCGATACACAGATTAATAGAAATGGGTTGAATTAATATGTAAGAGTTAGTCATTAAGAAGCTAGAGCTAATGGGCCAAGCAGTGACTTAAACAATATGATTTCTGTTTGATTATTTCAGTTCTGGGAAGCCAGGACAAACAAGAAGCCCCCTTACAATATGTAGCATGCAGACATACATTCAGACAATCACAAAAACACATTAAACAAAAATATTTATATAGATTAAGTAAAATAGTTTATTTAAATAAAATATGACTTAATGATGGCAAATAGATTAGTTCTAAAAGTTCATTTGAAGAACACAGTTTTCTTCACTGTGCATGCATCAAAGCAGTCTACATCAGATCAGACCCTGTATTCCCATTGAAAACATATTCAGGATTGTGTTTGCATAGAAACTAAATATTATCAAGAAGATGCTAAGGAGAGTAACCTATTTCAACTGATTAAGGCACACATACTTGCAGTCTGATTCTTGCGGGAATCCTGGTTGCCAACAGGTTGCTAGGTGCATTATTAAGAAAAGACTATGTTTATTGCCCAAAGAACCTGGAGGCCTAGGCTACTAAAACTATTCTTGTGTTTGCCTGGCTCACCAGGTATATAAAAACACACAATGCTGGATTAATGAAAATGAGCAAACAATGTTTACTGCTCTAACGTAGCAGCTCTCTTTCTGATGATCTTTTTATTATATCTTATTCCCAAATTTTCTACATCCTTGGAATAGCACAAACTTCCTTTGGATTCAGAATATTGAAAGAAGTGCAGACATTTATTTACCACACCCAGCACAAAGGTGTAAATTTTTCATGATCTAAAGAGAATAATTTGATGCTGTAAATTTTCAAATCCTCCTTGTCCCAACCGGAAAGTCAATAATAATAGTAATATATCTAAAAGGAGCTGATGATGTTATAGTTCACATAAGTGACCCAAAAAAGAACTCTAACCAAACAAGTAGAAGACTTGTATAACAAGAACTTTAAATCTCTGAAGAAAGAAATTGAAGTAGATACGAGAAAATGGAAATATCTCCCATGCTCTTGAGTAGGCAGAATTAACATAGTAAAAATGGCAATCTTACCAAAAGCAATCTACAGATTCAATG
>JAQHUG010000142.1:2366439-2381268 GCA_028555095.1 Dicrostonyx torquatus
TTGGCAGCCACATTCAGAAACTCCGGTTTGGTCATATGCTCATTCAGTCCTGGTCCAGCTGGATTTGATGAGCTCCCAATAGATCAGGTACACTGTCTCAGTTGATGGGCCAGTCCCTCGTGGTCCTCACTTCTTTGCTCATCTTCTCCCGCCTTCTGCTCTTCAACTGTACCTTGGGAGCTCAGTCCTTTGTTCTGATGTGGATGTGGGTCTTTGACTTTATCTCCATCCATCAGGTGAAATTTTTCTGGTGATGATCAAGATATTCATCAATGTGACTATGGGACAAGTCACATTAATGAAACTAGGATAATAATGATAATAATGGGCAACACTATACATTTGAACTTTTTCAAAAAGTTTGCATTTACATTTGAGATTGTTAATGAGACTTTGAGGCTTCAAGGCCCCAATAAACATCAGCAATTGATATTATCATGAACACACTTCCTGCAGGCCCAGGAATCTTAAGGTGACACTCATTGATACTGACACAAAAAAGAGAAGGAACGAAGAAGAGATTTCCTTATGGGTAGACATAAACTCACAAAGTGTTAATAAGGAAGTGGTAACACAACATAGGAAGAAATAAAAGCAAAGAGGCTATAGATTTCTAATAGTAAAATTCTCAATAATATGCATTCCTTTAGATATTCTACACATTAAATTCAGAGTGACAAATCTGAATATTAGTGAGTGTTAATAAGCATATAGATGTGATGCATCAAGACCCTTAGCAGTTCAATTACAGTTAAGTTGTAGTCACTTATTATGATATTTCATGTTAATGTTTATCATTCGATATATTTTTATTGTGAAGGTGATACGAAAAACTACTTTTTACAAAGAGATTCTCTTGTTCTTTTAATTCCTTGTTGAAATCTAACCATTTAACAAGTAGAGTCTCAGAGCCAGGAGTATTTGACGTAAAAAAAGGATGAATCATTAATCTGATTATTGCTATCTTCCTAAAAATATGTTCAAAGACTTCTGTAAATAAAACATACAATGCTGAAACTGAAACCATTCATCATTTAAATTTAATTGAAAATTTCTTTTAAGCATTAACTTTAAAGTCAAAGATGTCAAAGATATGAAAATATTATCTTGACAGAAGCCCTGAGGGAGAAGAAAGAAATGGTCTTTGGTAGCAGATCAAATAATCCCAGCAGGACTTCTTTCTCTAGCACCAGAGTTCTGTTTAACCTCTGAGAAGATGGACACTTTACAATACCCTCTATGCAGTAGGAAGTGAGTCAGCAACTGATCATCCCAGAAAGTATAAGGACATGTTTACACTTCTTTTCTCCATTAGTAATTCTTCTGTTAATCATGTCTAGTTCACATAAAATAGAAACAACATAAGAAAATGAAAACTTCCCAGTGCCCTCTATAGATGGATTCCAGAGTTCTGATCAATTCTGTTTATATCTAATGCAATAGCTTTTAATAGTATTGTTGGTAGAACCTACTCAAACACAAGTGGAATTACTTAACTCCAGAACTGTCTACTCTGAAAAACTCAACATGGTAGAGATTCAAGTAAATATGTTCAAACAATTACTCATTTGTTACTATTAGTCTATTAGAGTTGGGTTTTGATATTGTAATAATGAAACCATGTTTCAGAGTCAAGTAAATATGTTTAAACAGTTACTCATTTGATATTATTAGTCTATTAGAATTGAGTTTTGATACTGTAAAAAGGAAACTGTGTTTCGGTTTTCCCAAAGCTTACTTGAGGCATAGTCAATGAGAAAGCACATAAATATATATTTGCATTCTCTGTGAAGTGTTATGAACACTTACTCTAGTAGAAACTACAAGGGAAAGTCCCTTAGGAAGTCAGAGTGGAGCTGTCTGTAGGAGAATGCATCAGTAGTCTGCACTATTTATGCGGTACTAAATGTAGTACTAATGGAAGAAAATTTGAGACAATGTAGTGAACATGTCACGGAGTAGGAAAGCATGACAAATGCAAGGGGCAGAAGAAGACAAAAGCAATTCAAACAGTGAGGGAAAGAAAGGAAATTGTTCCATGAGCCTGGGAAGAGAATACTGGGAGAAGTAGAGCCACTTGCCACAGGGGGATGGTTGTAAACAAGTGACAACTGGTTGACTTGGCCTGTGGGTTCTTTTTCCAGACTGCTGCAATGAGAACATATATGTCAATGTCATCCTTACTGTGCCCTATTTCCTTTAAGATTTTCCAGTCTGACGACAACATAGATTTTGGTCCTCATAATTCTCTCTAGTAGAACTTTTAGCACACTGTAGAGTAGCCATTAGTTTTCATGAACCTATTCTGCATTTAAATATTCCTAGCCCAGGAGAGAAACTGAATTTTAAAGTTACTTAAAAGGCTTTTTTTTTAATTTAAGATTTCAAGGTTAAGCCAACCAGATGTGATCTAATGATATTCTTTCAATGTTTGGTTATTGTTTGATTCCACTGTAAGATAATTATAGGGGATAGGAGATGATCAAGAAGATATTTACAGAGAGAGCTAAATGTGATCACTCACCCCCACCCAGAGTAGTTGGCACACACTTACTCTGTGCATATATTGTGGGTGTTCTTGGGCACTTTGGTTTTTATACCTACAATCAAAGCATAATATTAATGGTACCTCCTCACACTCCCAGTTGTATCATGGAGTAGGTAAAGAGTTATATGCTGGTTTGTAGTCAATTGATACTGAAAACATTTATTTTATTGCACAAGATAGTATTGCAAAAATAAGTAATAAAAGGGGGGAGTATAGTCTCTGATTTCTTGGATAAAGCTTTCACTGGGAAGCTTTAAAACATTGAAGAAAAATGAATATAAAATTATATTTATTAACTCATAATCAGTAACATTTTAGGAAGTTTGTTAATAGTAAAACTAATTGAGTGGCTGAGTTTTGGCAGTTTCTCCTTGGCAGTGTCAGCTAAGCATATTTCATTAATTCTTATTTGCCTGAATTTCTAAGTAAATAAGTTATTAACCACCCACTACTCCTTCTATGACAGATTAAATGGTATAAACATTGAGAAAAACAACATGAATGACATAGATGCCAAGACTTAGTTGAAATATGAAAATGTATTTAATGCAGAGGTTATGTTTACAACTCCTACAAGCATATTTGAGGAAGCACATAGTTAAGTAATATCTGTAATTAATGAGGATTGGTTAAAAAAACTTCATTTCTTAATTCTTACTCTGTAAGCTGTCAGAAGCTTCGTGTAGAAAATCATACAGGCTAAATGAATAGAGAAAAGGGCAGTACATTTTACCATGAAAAATATTGAAAAGAGTAACTATAATCAAAAATGTTCAAAAGTTGAGATAATTTAGAGCCATGGAGTGGTTAACAGAGTAAGAAAAAATGCCACAAGGAAAGGTGTGGAGCCACTTGTGACTCAGTTTCCCATGCTGAGCACATCTGTACTATTCGTGTCTCTTTCCGGCATGCTTAAAATGACAGCATGCATCCCAGTGATCAAGCAGTACTTACTTAGTGAAGTTTCTGTGATCTTATAGTCCCAAATGTATTGTTCCCATCTAAGACAAAACTGATTTGAACAGTTACAACAGAAAGGATCATACTCATGTAGATAAGGGGCTTAAAGAATTCTGTGTCAACACACAGATTCATGCATAGCTAATGTTATTTGCTCCCAGATTGTAATGATGGAACAAATGGCCAAAGACCAAGATGCTCTGAAGATGTTATCCCTCGATGTTCTATTTCAGAAATAAAATATTCAAACTATGGAGAAAAGGGCTTTATTCAAAGGATGGGGTTTTTCAGGGTAATATCCTGAATACAATGTCTTTTCAACACATGTATGTATATAGAAACTTCAATCAACCCGCAGACACATGCACAACTTATTCATTGAGGGAAGATAATGATTTCAGATATTTTTGGAGACATTTTTGCCAAAACAAACATGAATGCAAGCATCTCTTACAAATCAAAGCTGAATGAATGACACGTGAATGTAGCAGGTTGGGTAAGGACCAAGGATGTGTGAACATTCTTCTCTCACACAGTTTGCTGTGAATTGTTGCACATTGCAGCATGACTTGAAGCACAGAGTAGTATGAGCACATTAACAGCTATGTGCATTTTGTATTTGATGTGCTTGTTTATCTAATAATAACCTACAGAACTCCTGTGACTCACACTCATGGTGACTTATTTCTTGTTTACAGTTAGTCATTTTTGTTTTGTTTTGTTTTGTTTTGACTTAGTTTAATGTGTTATTTGCTATCCAGATTCCATGTGAAATGTGTTGCTTAATTGACTGTGGTATTTCTGGTTTTTTTCCCTTGTAAGTATGCATTCAAAGTAAATAATCAGTACTTCTAGAATGATTTTATGAGATGAGCTTATTCGTTTTTCTGTGTGCCATATATTACCAATACACAAAGGAAGGTTAGCGGGGATATGAAACATAGGATTTGGGAGAACTAATTTGACAGGAAAGAAATGTTGCTTGAAAGTTAATGAAGATCCTTCTTACAAAAGCATCATGCACAGCATGAATCAAAAGAACACAAAGATAATCAGGCCTGCAACTTTTTTTTGAGTCACTGGATAATAGAAAATAACAAGCGCACATGTAAGTGCAATTAAAATTAGAAGTTATTTATTGAAAAGAGAGAGATACAAAAGTATTTGTAAAGTCCAAAGGAATGAGAGAAGATAATTGAATATTCAAATCACACTGTGTGCTTATCCTAAAGCACTGGTGGAGTTTTGACAGATCAATATGAAGTGGAGGAGCATTTCCTGTGTAAAGAATACCATCTCAGAGATGAGAAACACTGGTAATGTCAAGTTGTCAGTTTTCAAAAACCACGTAGATATACTACAGAATAGAGGAGATAATAATTGCAAACATATATTGAGACTTGAAGCTTAAACATACCAATTTCTTTGGAAATGACTAGGAATCAGTTTTTGATGTTTAGGTGGCAAACATTCCTGCTTGGAATATAGGATAGCACCTGACTAATATGGGCAAGAGAACACAGATGAGGACAAAACCAGGAGTGGCAGTGAATTTAGTAGCAATTTTCTATTATACTTGAGACCTTGGGTTTGCAACTCAGCAACAATAAAACAAAAGGGCATTTTGTTTTTGGTGTTATTGATGCCAGATGAAGTAAGGGACTTCAAATATGATATCGCTTTCCAAACAATCAGAAGTTTTGATATTTCATTTGTTATTAATTAATTAATAAATTAATAAAAAGTTGTAGATAACTAAAAACCTAGTAAAAAAATATTCTATCTTCCACAGAATCCAGTCTTCTAAGCTAATGGCTTTTGGAGCTACTTAATTTTTCATATTATTAGTCTCTTATACAGTATGTAATTTTTAGTGATTTCCTTTAGTGTTTTGATTTTATTTATTTATTTATTTATTTATTTATTTATTTATTTATTCATTCATTGTTCAGACTGTTTGGTTTTGTTTTTCTTTCTTTTTTGACCTTATCGTCAAGAAAAGTGGCAGCTCATGGGAAACAGAATGTCACATTTGTCATAAGGGTCTTATTTCTTTATTTTGTGCTGGTCACTGATGACAGTTCTATGAAGTATTTTAGAACATTCCAATAACAGGTGGATTTTTGTAAACATTTCATTGTCACATTTATTATATTTAATTCTTACTTTGGCATATTTTGGAAAGCATCTTCCTTTTCAAGTAAATCATTGACATTGGAACATTTATCCCCCAAATAGATTGTTTGTATGACTCCGAGGAATCAGTACTAACACGTGTTAGGGGCTTTTCCATTGTCACTGATTTCCAGTGATTTGGAATTATTCTCTTGAGTAATATTGTCTCACCAAGCAATGTCCCTGAAATTACTGCACAAATGACAATTTCTATATTATTTACTGCATTTTAAAAGGGGAAAGTCCATATGTCTCTGTATCTGTTGGGGGGAATGTAATCTACTCTGAACACATTTAAAAAATGTTCTTGATGACAGCATTTCAGTGCAAGGACAATGATGAAAATTAATTATTTATCTCTTATAAATGTATGAATACATGTATAAAATGTAATATATGTAAATTCATATAAGAGAAAGACAGAGAGAAAAAATAGAGAGAATAGTCACCCAAATAAATAAGGTTTTAGAATGCTACATAGTGGATTTTGCTATTCAGATCTGAGCATTGAGATCCAGTCCCAAGTTTTCCTTATTTTGTCTTTCTAAAGTGCCTCATAACTTTATAAAGCCTCAGTCTCCTAACCAGGAAAATGAAGGGTTGACTTAGTTGATGACTGCAAAACAGTTTTTCATAAGTCTTATTTTTCTTTATCTTCGTGGGCCAAGTCATGGGCAATCTTTGCCCATTTCGATGTGGTGAACAGCCTTAGAAGACAGGGATGCTGTCCCCTCAAGACTAACGATGATCAAGAGTACTCAATGCCCATAACCTATGCTGGAGAGGTTGTGGAGTAAGTGGAGCACTCCTCCATTGCTGGTGGGAAGGCAAACTTGTGCAAGCCCTTTGGAAATCAGTGTGGCTGTTTCTCAAGAAACTGAGAATCAACCTTCCTCAAGATCCAATATACCCAAGAGTTGCCACACCGTACTACAAAAGCATTTGTGTTACTATGTTCATAGCAGCATTATTTGTAATAGCCAGAACCTGGAAACAACCTAAGTGCCCTTCAATGGAGAATGGATCCAGAAAGTGTGAAATATATATATTAGAATACTATTCAGCGGTCAAAAACAATGACATCTTGAATTTTGCATGCAAATAGATGGAAATAGAAAACTCTATCCTTAGTGAGATATCCCAAACCCGAAAAGATGAGTATGGTATGTACTCACTCATTAGTGGACCCTAGCCATTAACAAAGGACATTAAGCTTATAGCTCACAAGCCTAGAGAAACCAAATAATATGGTGAACCCAAAGAAAAACATATATATAGATCCTCCTGGAAGTTGGAGGCCAGGCACAACTGTTCGCCAGGCAAAAGTTGGAAGCATGGGTGTGGGGATGGGGGTGGAGCTAGGGGATGGGAATGGGGGTAGTTGAAAGGGAGGGGGTAGAAGGGAGAAGGAAGGACTGGTGGAGGGTGGAGATAGAGGAAGGGTAGATATTGGAGAAGGAAATAAGATATCTACATTAAGGGAGTCATTTTGGGATTGGCAAGAGACTTGTCTCTGGAGGAGATCCCAGGTGTTCCCAGGGATGTCCCCAGCTAGGTTGTTGGCCATCAGAGGAGGGGGTTCCTGAACTGACCTTGTCCCATGGTTACATTGTTGAATGTCTTGATCGTCACCATAGAAATTTCGCATGATGGATGGAGATAGAGCCAGAGACCCACATTCACTTTAGAGGAAGGGATTGAGCTACCAAGGTCCAGTGGAAGAGCAGAAGGAGGGAGAAGATGAGCAAGGAAGTCAGGACCGTGAGGGACTGGCCCACCAACTGAGACAGTGTGTTTGATCTATTGGGAGCTCATCAAATCCAGCTGGACCAGGACTGAATGAGCATATGACCAAACTGGACTCTGAATGTGGCTGCCAATGAGGACTGACTGAAAAGCCAATGATAATGGCACAGGGACCTACCTATCTCTTCTGCATGTATTGGCTTTTCGGGAACCTATTCTATATGGATGAATACCTTCTTAGACCAAGATGGAGAGGGGAGGGTCTTGGGCTTTCCACAGGGCAGGGTATCCTGCCCCATCTTAAGAAAGCAGGGGGAGGGTGGTGTGGTAGGGAGAGAGTGGTGGGGCCTGGGACAAGGGGAGTAAATGTAAATTTTTCTTTTAAATTTAATAAAAAATGGAAAAAAATAAAGCAGGTAAGGGTTGTGGGGTAGGGGGGGAGTGGGGAAGCCTGGGATAGGGGGAGTAAATGTAAATTTTTCTTTTAAATTTAATAAAAAATGAAAAAGAAAAAAAAAACAAAAAATAAAGTGCTTGGATGCCTGTTTAAAATGTCATTCTAATAGCTCATCTCACTGTGTGGTCAGATGTTGTTTGCTGGCTTCCTGTCACTCTGGCAACTCAGAGCAGTGGTGTAAGAATGAATTAGTACTCTGGCTGTTACTCCTACTGGAAGTAATGAAAACCGTTTTCTCTGACATAGAAGTCTCGGGTCTTTCACAAAGGGTCATAAAACTGTGTCAAGCTCACTAGTTAGAAAGTTTTTCTCTCTTCACAGTCCTAAACATTGGTGTAGTCTTCACAAACTCTTGCAGAAATTTATGGGCCCTCTCCCTGAAATTCTCAAATCTGTTCTCTCTAATCTCAATTTTCAGCTCAGATAACCACCCAACTCACTCCTGACCTTTGCTAGGGTGGTTTAATTAGCTAGACTTCACTCACTGCCTCACTGACCCCAAAGCCTTGCTCTGGAAACATACACTGCAGTTCTAACTAGGAAAAGGTTAAGACCTTATAGAACCTGCATAATAAGAAGAACCTCGATGTGTAATTCAAAGTGAAACCAGCACCTAATAAAACAGAAGCACAATAAAACTCTAATTATACATACTGTGACCGTGGGGTCATTGCTGGTGCACTAGTAGCAAATATGAAAGGTTTTCATTTTTCATAATTTTCCCCACTGCTCTATTGTGTACTTTTTATTAATATTTTATAATTAGAGAAATATTATTTTAATCAGCACACAATATTCACAACTTAATAGGGTACTTTTCATTGTATATATGAATACATAAATATATATTCCATTTTATTGCTATGGATTTATAATCTCATTAAAATGGCATATATAAAAAATTAAATCAATATGCCAAGAAGATATATGTATAGACAAATATTTATTTCAATTCAACTTTTCAAAAGTCAAGAAATCAACGATTCATTGACTGACAAATGAATACATACACACTTTGACACAAAAGTAGGATAGTATTCAGTCAAAAAAGATAAATATATATATATAGAGAGAGAGAGAGAAAGAGAGAGAGAGATAGAAACTGACAGAGACAGAGAAACACTGAAGTGGTAAGTGTTTTATTCTCAAAAGTCTATCAATTTTCTTTACTAAAAATGTTTTCAAGCTCTTTCCTTGCCCTTCTCTAAATATTCTTCAACTTATCTAAAGCTTCCCTATGATGCACCAAAATGTCAGAATTTATTTCTCAGAGCTCATTAAATTTTTTATTTCTTTTTTATTTTATTAAAAAAACCTATCATTTTAAGTTTTATGTAACAATTCCTGTTCCCACTCCCCTACTCCCAGTTCCTCCACCTGCCCCCACCTTTCCCCTATCCACTCCTCAGAGAGGGTAAGGTACATTGCTTCAAGGAAGGACCAAGACTCTCCCTACTAAACCTAGGCTGAGCAACGTATCCCTCCAAAGAGAATGGGTTAAAAAAAAGCCAGTAAAAGCAGTAGGGATAAATCCTGGTGTCACTGACAGTCAGCCTCGGTCATACAAATGTCACCCACATTCATAGGGACTAGTTTGGAGCTATGCTGGTTCCTTCCCTGTCCAGCAGGAGTTGGTCAGCTTCCACTAACTCAGGTAAACTGTTTCGGTGGGTATCTCCATCATGGTCTTGAACCCTTTGCTCATATTCTCACTCCTTCACTTTTCTAATAGATTTTGGGAGCTCACCACAATGTTGCACTGCTGGTCTCTGCCTTTGCTTCCATCAGTTGCTGGATGAAGGTTCTTTGGTAACATTTAAGAAAGTCATCAATCTGACTACAGGGCAAGACCAGTTCTTGCACCCTCTCCATTGTTGCCTAGGGTCTTAGTTAGGGTCAACTTGTGGATTCCTGGAAATTTCTCTAATGCCAGGTTTCTTGCTAGCCCCATAATGGTGCCCTCAAGATATCTCTTTCCTTGTTCTCCTCTCTCTTTCCCCAAAGTTAACTATCCTCTTCCCTCAAGTTCTCCTTCCCTCTTCCCTTCTCCTTTCCTGTTTTCCCCTCTATCCTCCGTTCTCCTGTACCCACACGTTCCCAACTTTCTCAAGAGATCTTTTCTATTTCCCCTTTCCAGGGGGATCTGTATGTTTCTCTTTGGGCTTTCCTTGTTACTTAGCTTCTATGTGGTCATGGACTATTAGCTTGTTACCCTTTGCTTTATAGCTGGTATCCACTTATGAGCGAGTACATACCATGCTCATCTCTCTGGATCTGGGTTAACTCACCCAGGGTGGTTTTTTCTAGTTCATTTATTTGCATGCAAATTTCAAGTTGTCATTGCATTTTACTGCTGAGTAAGTACTCCCTTGTATAAATGTACCACATTCTCTTAATCCGTTCTTCAGTTGAGGGGCATCTAGGTTGTATCCAGATTCTGGATAATTCAAATAATGCTGCTATGAACATATTTGAACAAATGTCCTTGTAGTATGATTGAGCATCCTTTGGGTGTATGCCCAAGAGTGGTCCTTAGGTAGGTTGATTCCCCATTTTCTCAGAAACTGCTATACTGATTTCCAGAGTGGCTGTACAAGTTTTCATTTCCACCAGCAATGGATGAGTGTTCCCCTTACTCCTCATCCTCTCCAACATAAGCTATCATTGGTATTTTTGACCTTATCCATTCTGACAGGAGTAAGATGGTGTCTCAGAGTCATTTTGATTTGCATTTCCCTAATTTCAAAAGATTTTGAACATTTCCTTAAGTGTCTTTTGCCCACTTGAGATTTTTTTCTGCTGAGAATTCTCTGTTTAAATCTGTGCCCCATTTTTCAATTTGATTATTTGGAATTTTGATGTCTAATTTCTTGAGGTCTTTACATATTTTGAAGATCAATCCTCTGTCTAATTTGGGATTGGTAAAGATCTTTACCTATTTAGTAGGCTGCCTTTTTGTCTTGACTGTGTCATTTGTTTTACAGAAGCTCCTCAATTTAGGAGATCCCATTTATTTATTGTTGCCTTCAGTTGTCTGTGATACTGGGGTTATATTTAGGAAGTGGTCTCCTTTTCCCATGCATTGAACAATGCTTCCCAATTTCTCTTCTATCAGGCTCAGTGTGGTTGGATTTATCTTGAGGTCTTTGATCCATTTGGACTTGATTTTTGGCATGGTGATAGATATGGGACTATTTTCATTCTTCTACATGATGACATCCAGTTATGCCAGCACAATATGTTGAAGATGCTTTCCTTTTTACATTGTATAATTTTAGCTTCTTTGTCAAAAGTCAGGTCTTCGTAGTTGTGTGAATTAATATCCAAGTCTTCTATTCTATTCCATTGGTCATCCTGTCTGTTTTTATGCCACTACCAAGCTGTTTACATAACTGTAGCTCTATAATAGAGTTTGATGTCAGGGATGGTAATGCCTCTGGAAGTTCCTTTATTGTACAGGATTATTTTGGCTATCTTGGCTTTTGTTTGTTTTTCTGTATGAAGCTGAGTATTGTTTTTTAAGATCTGTGAAGAATTGTGCTGGGACTTTGATGGGAATTATACTGAATCTATAGATTGCTTTTGGTAGAATTGACATTTTTATTATGTTGCTTTATCTATCCAAACCATAGGAGATCTTTCCATTTCCTGGTATCTTCTTCAATTTTTTTCTTCAAAGACTTAAAGTTCATGTTGAGCAGGTCTTTCACTTTTTTTGTTTAGTGATACCCCAAAGTTTTTTATGTTAGTTGTGACTATTGTGAAGAGCGATATTTCTCTGATTTCTTTCTCAGCTTCTTTATCGTTTGTATATAGGAGGGCTACTTATTTTTTGAGTTGATCTTGTATTGTTCCATATTACTGAAGGTATTTATCAGTTGAAGGAGTTCCCTGGTAAAGTTTTTGGGATCACTTACATATCCTATTATACTATCTACAAATAGTAAAACTTCTTTCTTTCCAATTTATATCCTCTTTATCTCCTTTTGTTGCTTTATTGTTTTAGCTAGAATTTCAAGAACTATGTTGATATGGAAAGAGTGGACAGTCTTGTCTTGTTGCTGATTTTAGTGGAATTGCTTTGAGTTTCTCTCAATTTAATTTGATGTTGGCTATCAGTTTGCTGTATATTTCTTTTATTATGTTAAGATATGTTCCTTGTATCCCTGATCTCTCCAAGATCTTTATCATGAAGGGATGTTGCATTTTGTCAAATGCTTTTTCAGCATCTAATGAGAAGATCATATGGCTTTTTCTTTCAGTTTATTTATATGGTGGATTACATTGATAGATTTTTGTATGATGAACCATCTCTTCATCTCTAGGATGAAGCTGACTTAATCATGGTGGATGATTTTTTTGATGTGTTCTTGAATTTAGTTAGCCAGTATTTTATTGATTACTTCTGCATTAATTTTCATGCATGTAATTGGTCTGTAATTCTCTTTCTTGCTGGAGTCTTCGTGTGATTTTGATATCAGAGTAACTGTAGCCTCATAAAAAGAGCTTAACAATGTTCCTTCTGTTTCTATTATGTGGAACAATTTGAAGAATATAGGTAGTCACAGAAATGCAGATGAACTTTCCAGGTGGTTGGGGTCATGTTACTTGTAGGGGAATGCTGAAAACCAAATGACCTGTTAGATACTGACTGTCATGGAAGCATATCATGCCCATGGGAAGTAGAGTTTTTGCAAGAGCAATAGCTCAATTAAACTCTGTAGGAGATATTAGAAACCAAACAAGGTACTGATCGTGGAAATGTTGATAAAATTAAGGTGCTAGAGGCCTTTGAATACTTTGGGAACTGGGAAGAGGAAAATATTGAAGTTGCCTGTTTGTGAGAGAAATTACCTTAGATACTGCTGGGGAAAGTGAGTGGAGGAATTCTGAAGTTATCAAAAGGTATTTTCTTGTTTGGGAAGCATTCTGGAAACTGTAAATACCAGGCAGTATAAGAATTCAGCACTATACTACAAAGTGAGCTGTTTTAAAAGTCCTTTGGATGTAGAACTTGAACCGTAAGCTATTTCTCATACCTGAAAGATGTGATATTCCAGCTACTCCAATTGGAAGGTACCTAGCCTGTGTAAGATCCTCCAGGGATGGAAGAAAGGAAACTAGAGGAATCTTTCCTTCCTAGTCACCATGCATCTTACCCAATGCAGGGCAAAATCTCTTCTGCTTGGTATACAATCTTCTTGCACAATTTTTAAAGAGTGTCATGACATTTGACTACATCAGAAGCACTCCTTCTGAAGTTCATTAAAATTCAAATCTAAGTAAAACCCATGTGTCCATTTGTAAGATTTATAAAAGTAGAGAGGTCAGTAGATCCTAGCATATCATAGAATCTGTTTTCGCAGGAATGCTGAGATGATTTTCATCTGCTCTTTAGTTTGTACTATGTCTTGGGAAACTACAGATACACACAATCACAGCACACAATCTTTCTAGACATCTTCAAAGACAAGCTCTTTAAATATCATAGTATTTCTGCCCATGTCTTGTTCATAGTGTCTTGTTTTCCTTGTGTCCTTTCCCTTCTCTTCTTTCTTGCTAATCTAACTTACTCATATAAAAAGATAAACAGAAATTATGCTTAAGTACTAAAATTATTTTGTTATAAGTAGGATAAATTGTTTAATTAATATAGGATTGCATGTGTTTTATCTATTAGGAAAATACTTGATTTTATTTCCTTTTCTAATATGATCATACCACAAATGAACATGTGTTGAATTACAAATACGAGATACCTGCTATGCACTAGACTGATTGACTAGTCTCAAGTTCTATTTTAGTTTTAGCTAAGGTTACATTGTTGTGTGCCTTTTTTTGGTACTGTCATGAAAAAGAAGCATCTGTTTATTTAAAATATATATCAATGATAAGACATTAAACTTAAGGAAAAAGCTATCTTCAGTTAGTGTTTCTTCCATCTCATTCACTTTCATGCTCCAATAATCATCAAGTTTGTTATTTCTGTTCTTGAGAAAAACAAGCCCCGGTAGCACCTTTATAAAACAGTCCACTGTAAGGAGCTAATTCAAGTTAAATAAAGATTATTTAATTTTTATCTACCCTAGAACTCCAGAGAAAAGCATTGACAGTGCCTTATTTCATTGGCAGGTAAGCCTCTATTCATCCCAGGTTAACTGTTTACCCCTACTCACTTTTACCTAATGTTAACATATTTTTTTTTCTTATAGAATAATGTCTACTTGCATTTTAGAGTGAATCACTTGTGGCTATTTGACTTTTTACAGCTCATGGATTAGTAATGAACATCCAAATTATATTTGTAGTCCCCAGCATAAAGTATTTTTTCAAAAAGCAAGATTTTCATTTTATGTGTGCAGCTTGGTGCCTTACTTATTATAAATCAGCAGAAAATGTCTTCTTGGTTTATTCATGAAGGAAAGAATGGCAAAGGTTCCTGTAAGCCTTTGGACTTGATATTTTCTCTTTGGCTGCTATTTCTACTCTGCCTTTTCTGTATCATTCCTCCTTCTTCCTCTTTATTCTTTTCCTCTTTTGTCCTTAAAGTCTTGTTTTCTATCCCAGGCTGGCCTTAAATGTGTAGTCTTATCCTCCTGGGTCTGCTTCCTTACTGTTGAAATTACAGGTCTCTTTTATTAAGATATTTGTTGTTGTATAAGCAAAAAAGAAAATATGGTAAACTACAAAATCTGGTGTTTCACACATAATATAAAATGCATTTATCAACAAATAGAAGGTAGAAACTTCTAGTAGAGCAACATGGTTCTCTAAAATAAACAAACACAGTGTCAACATTCCTTGTTACACACAATATTTTAGAATGGACTAAAAAAAACGGTGAATGTGACTGCCAGCGGGGACTGACTGAGAGGCCAACGATGATGGCACTGGGACCTATCTCTTCTGCATGTATTGACTATTTGGGAACCTATTCTATATG
>JAQHUG010000142.1:2389899-2404477 GCA_028555095.1 Dicrostonyx torquatus
CTTCCATTGAGGGGCATCTAGGTTGTTTCCAGGTTCTGGCTATTACAAATAATGCTGCTATGAATATAGTAGCACAAATGCTTTTGTAGTATGGTTGGGCATCTCTTGGGTATATTGGATCTTGAGGTAGGTTGATTCACAGTTTTTTGAGAAACAGCCACACATATACAGAAGGACTTCCCACATCATTCAATCATTTTATCATTTATCTCAAAAAAATATAAAAAAATCTTAAAAGAATCACAAATATAAACATATTTTTACTTTATGTCTTTGGAGTGAATACCTACTCATCAATATCAGTTTATTAATTTATATATTACATAGGGAAACTGAGAGGAAAAATAGGTACAAGGAATTAATGATCACCTTTGATCACCACCCTATGTTTAGTAAGAAAAGCACATCATCTAATAATAACTAGGTTGCCATTTTTCCCCTGAACTATACAAGTCCTTTGTTCAACTATCAAAACTGTACCTTTCTAATCTTTAAATTGTTCCTAAGATTTTCTACATCAAAACAATTAACAAAAACATCTTAACTCAACTTTCCTAATGCGCTCCATCTCTAAATTCTTTCTAAGGGTGGTGCTTAAATTATTAATCTTCTCCGGCAGCAATGCTTGGAAAACATCAATCTGTATTATTGTAAGTACCAGTCACACTACCTAATGAGGGACTAGAAACCCACTTAGAGCTTTCATTCAATGCTTAGTTTACCGGGAACTGGGATGTAGTGACCACTAAAGTAATGATTAGGACTTTGTGCAACAACAGCGTTAGGTCCTCAGAACACATAATCCTTAGGGCTCAGGCTCTCAAAAGCTCACCAAGTGTGCTAATACAGACTGCCAGGTCATATTTCATGAATTCCAAAACTGCTTGCTGTTCCTCTAATATGCTCCCCAACATGGAACAGCTGGAGATGAGGTAAGAGAGGAGGGAAAGGGCAACAGCGAGTAGTCTGATACAGAGTTGCTGGTAAAACTGTGAGACTGGGGGAATGGTTTTATGAGAGAGGAGAAATGGAGATGGAGGTCTACAGTTAGCCTACTGGCTACCCTGTCTGCAGTAGCCTCCTGGTTGCTGGAGGAATGCCTGATTGTGTTGGGAGATGGGGTCATACGATGAGTTGGGACATTGAAGGTTGAAAGAGCTGTGTGATGCACTGAAGATGTTCACAGAATGCAAACAGAGGAGACAGTAAGTGGTCTGCTAAAAAGATGAGGGTGAAACTGTGGGAGTGGATTATGAGGACAGGATGGAAGGATAAATGTTAATAGTCTACTTCTCCCCTGACCAGAACGCCCTACACGTTCTCAAGGAATGACTGCCTTGTTTTCTCTTGATAATTATTTCCATATTTTAGGATGGAAATTTAGGAAACTATTTTCTACTCATACTTTAAAAATTATTTTGTACTGTTTAATTACCTGATTCTGGAGAAGTGGAAAATGGTGCTTAGAGAGAGTATTCAATTTGGGTCAGTAACATATATAGAGAGTTCATGTCATACAATGGTTAAAAGAATCTATAGTATGAAACCAAAAAATGAAAAATAAAGTTTTAATATCCCTGAGAATCACAGTAGTTATCCATATAACTGAACTTGTCTTTGAAAGAAAATAGTTTTTATCTTCCATGTAGGACAAATTGTTAGTACATTGTATATTTAAATATATAACATGAATTCATTCTTGAAGTGGTTCTCAACCTTCTTAATGCTGCAACCCTTTAATACAGTTCTTCATGTTGTGGTGTGGTGGCTCCAAACACTAAAAATATTTTGTTTATACTCCATAAGTGCAGTTTTTCTACTGTTAAGAATTGGGACCTGATATGCAGGGTATCTGATATGCAACCCCAAAGGGATCATGGCCCATACATTGAGAACATATCTGCCTTAAAGGGACTGCAATTAACTGCAATTAAGTTGTTTTTTTTTTTTTTTTGGATTTTCGAGACAGGGTTTCTCTGCAGCTTTGGAGCCTGTCCTGGAACTAGCTCTGTAGACCAGGCTGGTCTTGAACTCACAGAGATCCACCTGCCTCTGCCTCCCGAGTGCTGGGATTAAAGGCGTGCGCCACCATCGCCCAGCTTTAAGATATTTTAAAGAGTTACTAATGCTTTAATAATTTTCTATCAGTTTTCTCTTTCTTTTGTTCTTTCTTTCTTTTCATTTGGGTTTTTGAGACAGTGTTTGTCTATGTAAAAGTTGTAGCTGTCCTGGAACTCAGTTTGGAGACCAGGATGGCCCCAAACTCACAGAAATATGCCTGTGTTTTCCTCCAGAATTCTGGGATTAAAGGTATGTACTACCTTGCCAGGCATATATTTACCTAAGGATTTTATCATCTTATTTTCATCTAAGGATTATTCATAGTTATAGGTAGAAATAGGAGAATATAATTAGTTAATATATTTTAAAATGTTTTCATGCTATTTTGTATTTAGAATGAAATTGTGTTTTAGGCATGCTCACATTTATTTTAATCTATTAATTGAAAACCAAGTACAGATGCAGCACAAAGATATTTCTCTTACATGTGTGTGGAACTCACCAACTACTCTAGGACTAGATAGGGAAAAAATTACACTAAAATCTTTGTGAAAATCAGTGTGCAGAGATAATGGAATTTGTAGTTTCTGCTAGATTGGGCTGTTAAATTCTCTACCATGTATAGCCCAACACAGTGGGAAAGAAGAATGAGAAAATGCATTAATTAAATCAATTTGTAGTTTATTTTGTTAAAATATTTGTTTGTTCTAATTAAGACATTCCTCTCTCAAGATTATTGTGACACATCTGAAATGACAGCATTATTGCGTCTTAAAATCAGTAGAATATGAGTTCAGAAACTGAGAGTGCACTTCACATATCCAAACCAGAACTAATATGAAGGTGTGATTGAGTAAACATTTATCTATTATACTGGAAAGAACTCTGATTAATGAGTTTGTCATTTGTCTTTATGATATCTTTGGGAAAATGTTTTTATTTTCTATAAATTCTTGAATACACTAAAATATATTTGGGCTCAAAGGGTCATAAGATCTATTTATGGTGATATAGACAGGACTCTACACCACTAATGCTACTGGGAATTAAACTTAAGCAATAATTGAAAATTAGTCTACCATTTTGACATGTGCCACCCTCATTGGATAACACTGATCATTACAATTATCATATTACTATAAATTAATAGACATATGCTCTATGAAAGCTCATGGCATGTGTCACAGTTGTTTGTCTTCTATGAAATCTTGGTGCAGATAGTGGCCAGAATCTGAAATATTTTCTTTCATAAACCATTAAGTTTAAGTCATAAGACTATTAAAAATGATTGTAATGATTTAATCAAATTAATTATGAAAAAGTAATTTATATTCTTTTCAATTTATTGACCTTAGAGAATGCAAAATTATGTAAGGGATAATTTCACATGTAATAATATTTACTAGTTCAACTCCTGCCTTCTACTTTCTCTCTACTGTGAGGGGAAGCCTACTCATCTAAAATGTTATTTTGTAAGTAAAACAGTCTCATTCTGCTTCTTATGGGTTCCTTTGGCCTTTCTGGGTTTGGAGATGAAAACAGAGGTCTGTGATTTAAACAGTGAGAACATGGGAATAGTGTAACAATCAAGAAAGAGAAAAATAAGTTAGGGGTTTGTATGACAAGGCATTGTCCATGCAGTTGTGAATAATAACAGTTAAGGAAAGACACTTTCCTGCCTTAAAGAAACAAGTAGATGATAATAGCAAAAACAGGTAGAGACCCAAGAGAAAAAGAAGAAATAGAATAAAGAATTTGTTTTTAAATGAGTGTATATTATTTTGTGAGAATATACAGTTCCAGGATAACAATGGACCGTTCCAACCACGCTGCATCATGTTGTTGTCAATTGAGATAAGTTCATGCATTCTCACTTCAGAGTATTCATATATATATATATATATATCTTGTGTTCAACCATCTCGTCTTCTGACATCCTGCCTATTCATCCCTATGACAAGAATAAGGGGAAGGAAAGTATCTCAGTCAACATACACTACAAATCTCGATCAGGAGTCATTTATAGAATTTTTTTAACAACTTCCAAAGCCACTTTGGCTTGGCTTTCTTTAACTTCTATTTTATTAAAAGTTGACTAGCATACATATTTATTCGAACCAAGTTACTTATATTTCACAAAAAATGTTGAGAAATAAATGAAGTGTGAATTTTCTGACTTCAACCTCCCTTAGCTTTGACCTGCACCATGAACTTCTGACAGGTAGAGAACGTGACTGCTGAGCTTATACTTCATTTATCTACAATTTGACCTTTGCCTGAGATTCATCTCATAGCCATGTGTGAACATGATTGTCATGACTTTTTTGCTCACGACATATAATCAATATTAAGGGCATTAGTCACACTTCTAACAACTATGCAAAGGTGAAAGTTCCTGAGGTCACAAGGAAGCCCTCCAGCTTTCCAGACTTATACTGCTGCATTTAATCTATCCTGTTAAAATATTTAATGAAAAGTCAATTTCTTACCAGTGCATTGGTCTAAAAGTGTCAAAATAAGTTTTCTAACAAATGACATTTTAGAAAACAACTGTTGAGGGAAAGTCTCCTTTTCTCTTCTATAGGCAAAGATGTTATTTAATCAATTTTGAAATGAGAGATAAATGAATAGGTTGTAAAAAACCATCCCATCACTTTGCAAGGTTAGTCTAATAAAAATAAAGAGCTTCAACCCACAAATTCTATAATTTGACTGGCTGTAAATTATAAATGCCAATTCTTATACAACAAATGCAAACTCATGGAGGAAATATCAATGGAAAACAATTACTAGGTGGAGTTTGTGCTCTAGAGCCACAAAATAAAATATATTTAGTGTTTTCAGATCAATGCTGGAGGAAACGTCAAGGCTGGAGTATGAATTTACTCATTTTGCAGAGATGTCCAAAGCTATTAACTTTCTGCACCTTAATAGAAAAGCAACACAAAACTCTTCTCACTCAATAGTAGGAAATTCAAGACATTTAATACTGGGAAAAGACCTGAATTTGTGAAGTATTATAAACCCAAAAGTGTTCTTCGGATAATGGCAATAGTTACTAAAAATTATTTCTATTTTTATAACTATAGATTGATTTTAAATTATAAACCTTAAGCATACAAAGATAATGGATATTGAAAGAAAAAGATAATTATGGGAAAATTAGAATGGTTAAGTGGGCTCAGAAATAGTATAATTTTTCATATAATGTATTAAACTGCTTAATTGCAAGTTCAATTTTAGAGTGTCATGGCCAGTAAGGTATTACTGAAAAGTGTTATTAACAAAACATTAGATATTTTTTCTGTTTTATTAAAAAAATCTAATTCATTCCTTTTATATATAATTACTTAAGAATAAATTGTGTTCTAACTGTAAACCACATTAAAATTAATATGTCATATGCATATCTTAAACAAAAAATATATATTTACAGATATGGATTTATAAAAAGTGCTCAACCTGGAATACTTAATGCCACATGGTAATCTGAATGTCTTTATTAAAACTTCATTTTTTGCTTATCATACAGATTAACAATACAAGCAAATGGAAGGCATAAAGAAAAGATTGGAAGAGAAAAGAATAAAGAGAAGAAAATGGTTTTATAAGGCATTTGCAAGTTGCTCAGTTTTAAAAATGACTTGCTAGACCATTCACAAATCCGGTTAGCAGCTTGTAAACAAATAGATTCAGTGTGTGCATGCTGTCCTATTACATGATTCTCAGGTGACTAGAAATGCGTTTTAGATGGTCTGCTGTTGAAAGTCATAAAGGTTCTCTGTGGCCAGAGGGTCTGAGTTATGTGAATGCTGATAACATCCATTGTTTAAGTTTTCTTATTATAATATTTACCTAAAATTGTATTTTTAGTTTCCTGGATGTTTATTACAATTATTTGTGGTATTTTAAAAAACAAGCTGCTGAGTGCAGTTTTTCTCTTTACAGGAAATGTCTTATCATTGACATAAGAATAGCTTCTTCTAAAATCATTTGTATGGATGGGAGTTGTCTTTTAAGAAAAATTGTCTTTTGATTTCACTCGAGTTTAGTAACTTCTGAATTCTAAGTAATTGTACTGTGGGTTCCTGTGATGATATTTGTTTGTGATCTAATAAAAAAGCTTGCCTGAAGATCAGAGTGCAGAGCTAAGCCACTTGGTAGTCATAGAGTCCAGACAGTGGTGGCACACACCTTTAATCCCAGCACTCCAGCACTCAGGAAGCAGCGGCAGATGGATATCTGTGAGTTCAAGGCCACCCTGGTCTACACTAGATAGATCCAGACTTAAAAGAGAAACATAGTCAGGCAGAAGTGGCTCACACCTTTAATCCCAGTACTTGGGAGTCATAAACCTTTAATTCCATCACTAGGGAAGTGGAGACAGAAAGGCATATGGCTGGGCAGAGAGAGGAATGAAAAGTAGGAAGAAACATGAGCTTATGACAGTTAGTCTGAGGATTTATGGAGACAACATCTTGTCCACTTTGGTTTGAAGATTCAGAAGAGGTAAAAGGTCTCTCTAGTGGCTATCTCCTTTACTTCTCTGATCTTTCAGCACTTACCCCAACATCTGACTCTGGGTTGTTTTTTTTTTTTTTTTTTTTAATAAGACTAAATAGGATTGTGTTTGTGTCACATGCCCTCAGTACACATAAACTCACACATCAAACATAAACACATATTAATAATAAAAGCAAGAAAGGAAGGAAAAATAAAAAATACTTGGTACATTCTGTTGTTTGAATGAAGGTGTCTTGTCTTTTAAAATTGATGTTGAAATTGAATACTCAGTGCCAGTGGCTTTTGGGAAGTGATTACATCATGAGAAATCTGATCTTTGATGAGAGTGGTAAACTTGTGATTAAAAAGGCGGAAGCTGAATAAGAGATGGCCTTACAAATCATCAAATAATGATATTTCTATTTTTGGCAAATTTATACGTGAGTATTGTTTTTGCTTTGTTTCCAGCAGATACTTGGCCAAAACTTTGGGTTTCTCTATAGTAGAATTCAAATATATGACTCGGGTAGAGAGAGGTCTTAATTTAGCGAAAACCATCAAACTAAACATAGGAAATTTACCTCAGTGCTTTTTCTGATGGGATAGTCACGGTTACAGAGTGGCAAGAAGTTAGTATATGTAAATCTGTGGTCTAGTGAAAACACTCATTAAATGTTGGCAGCTATTTCCTCTATTAAAATGATTTTTTTTCAAGTTAATTATAGATAAGTTAGAAAATTAAAACAATCTTCTTACTCTTCTTTGATACATTCAAAACTGATTATTTGAAATATATGGATTAATAAAAATAGAATAAGTTTAAATCAGTTGTAAAGCAGTATCTCAAATATGTATCATATAAATTTTAGGATAACCATAAATATCTAGTAATAAAGTAAGACCATTGAGTTAAATTTTGCTCAGAGTTTCATTTTCAGATTTTTATGTTGATTGATTAATTATGCAAATGAACATATAAGTAAAATTATATTTAATACTTAAATAATATGTCTTCAAGGGTAAAGATCTCTATGTGGTTTTGAAATGTAGTCTATTATAGTATTTTTTTCTCACTAGGATAGTTTATTAAAAAGCTGCATTTATTCTGTTAAGCTAACTCAGACAGCTGTCCCACTTACTATCTCACAAAACTGACTATAAACCGATCCAACAATATGATAAAGGAAATCAGTAAGAAACTGTAGACATTGTGAGCACAAAGAGTATAATTTTAGAGAAGGGATTATTTAATACATAAAACAGGGAAGCGGGACAGTAGTCTCAACTGTAGTTTAACTGAATTTCAAAGGAATGTCCTATGTCCTTAGCTTATACTCATTTCTGAATCTTAGAAATATAGAGATAAATAAATATTAGATGATTGTGTTTGCAGTGAAACCAAAACAAAAAGAGCTACAGATTTGGCAGAAATAACTTTGAAAGCAGGTCAAAGCATTTGCCTCACAAGTCTGGCACTCAGGGTTCAATTCTTGGAACCTATAGAAAGGGCAAAAGAAAAATAGCTGTCCTCTGACTTCCACAGATGTGCTGAAGCCATGTGCACATCTTCCATACATATACATGGGAAAATAAATTTGTTAAAGATTAATACTTTTTTAGGTTGAGGGGGGAAGGATTGACAACTGGCTCAGCAGTTAAGAGTGCTTGTTGTCCTCTTGAGTTTAACAGCCCTGTGAGGTAACTCATAATTGCCCAAAACTCCAGTTCTAAAGGAGTCACTGTCTTCTTTTCTGGCTTCTGCGGACACCTGGACAAATGCAGCACACACCCACAGGTATATGCACATAAATAAAAACAAGTCTTCAAAAAGTAGTTTTAGGCTTTAAATTGAAACAGGAATAACTATACCTTTTAGTATTAAGTTGCAGTATTTTATGTGCCGAAGGATCGATCCAACCCAGGCTTCTGAGTCAAGTCTTAGACAAACTATTTCCAAGTTTTGTGAACCCCCAGCAAAGTATTTAGTAACTATGTGGCTGATTGTTTTTAATTTATAGGAATTTTCATAGTACCTTCTGGATATATAACTATATTTAAATTTCTTTTCTTTATTTTTTTTAGGGGAGAGCGCAAACCCAGTCCCCAACTACCACAAATTATGGAGTCGGGTTTCTGCATTTGCGGAAGTCACAGGTGACAGCACATCCTGAGTGCAATGGATAAGCCTTGCCCTGCGCAAAACCACCTTTATGATTGTGGTTTCTCCTCTGCCAGGTTAACTATGTTTAAATTTCTAAAACCTAAGAAGCACTCAATATATGATTGAATGTATATGGTTTGTTACAAATAATATTCATGCTGTTTATCTCCCAATGGATGGCACCTGACTTTTAATGCTGATGAGATTAAGGCTTGGTTTATTACTTTTGAATTCATAAGCCCCAGCAAATGGTCACTATCTCTCAATATCTACATTTATTTAGGACATATCTAATCTATAGGTGGTTGAATTAAATTGTTGTTATTGCTGGAACCATTTTGAAAACATTTTCTCTAACAATCAGCTTAGCTGCTAAAGTTTAAATTTTTTTATTTTCCAAAAATTGTCCCTTCTCAATTGTGCTTGAAATTTTCTGCAAATATTCTTGTGGAGGAAGGATCTGGTGCTGTGGAAAGACAGACAGGAACTATTAGAGTGCAAGGAATGAGCAATGTTTAAAGACTGTGAGGTAATCCATACTTCATTAAAGTCACTGATATAAATATCAGGAATCTGGGGTTTTATGCGAGCTCAACCACTTTCCTGTTAAGTAATTTATCATAGGTTGAGTTCCTTTCCATAAAACACCTCTGCAACAATTAATGAGTTTGCCATAGGTCATTCCTTGACAATGAGGGTTAGAACTTCTAAGTTGGCTTAGGGTGACATTCTGGCTCTTTTCTGAATGATTTTCCATCTACTAAAAGGAGCAAAGCATCATTCGTTAGCATGTCATCACATTAACATAAAACTTACTTCCAATGTGTCATTCAAATGTCTGAAATGCATTTCTCAGTTGGTGTTAAAGGGTCACTATGGCCTAGCCCCTTCCAAGCTCATTCATACTTATTTGATTCTTATGAGTTTAAAAAAATATTTCTTGTAATCTGCCTATTTTGCTTCACTCAAGATGATTTTTTAAAATGGGTTTGCAGGAGAGATAAAATTGAAAGAGCTAAGGGAGAAAAGCAAATCTATAAACCAGACTTAACTGTATCTCTTTGCACCACAATTCATGGTCAAGGTCCAAGAAGCCATTAATGGAATCTTTAATAAGGAAAAGAAAAGCAAAACTATAACCATTCCACTAAAATATGGGATGTTAGCTAAGTGCCAGTAAACAGGCTCTAGAGGAAACAGAAGTAATTGACATTTGCAAAACACTTTGTGGAAAGCATTTTAAAAGTATAACCTTATTTGTCATTATAATAAAGCACATAACTGTATTCTCCAAGAATGACTGATGAGAATATTATCCATTCTAGAATAATACTAAGATTCTAGTACACTGATGAATACTGAGTTTCTAACAATATTAAATGAGTTAATTAATATTTATAATAAAAACAACACTAGAGAGGCTAAATAGCATGTCTACATTTGGCAACAATTAAATGTTGGAGGACCACAGTTTGCTTTGTTCCTTCAGAGTAGAATCCTTTCTCAATACAAATGGTTCCAAAATTTCTGATATTTCTGTAATTTCTGTATAAATGTAATTTTATAGTATAGTAAAGTATACTATAAATAATAAGAAAGCACATCTTTAATTAGCTTGAGATTCAAGAAGTCAAAACTGTTAAATAAGTGTAAACTGTTGACAGGAAGACAGAGGTCAAACTTCTGAATACGTATATTTGAGGTACACCAATTTATCCTTTATGAGTTTCAGAATGTGAGATGACCATTAGGCCTGTGTGTAACTTGTGGGCAACACTGGAAAGAGGGTCTAAGAGTCAAGAGATACCATTTTCTTGGCAGGGAGAGTGGGGAGGAGAGAATCTAGGAACAGGATTTCTAAAAACAACCGCTCAGAGAGGCAGGGAAGAAAACATGAAGCCAATTGAGAAGGCAAACCTATACCAATTACTCTTTCTCAGCAGATGGGCAGTTTTACTGGCAGGAAATGAGTAATTAGTTTTCCAAGGTGTAGATGTGGCAGCTTAATCTACTCATCCCAGTGAAACCTGGGAAGAGATGAAAATGAGATGTTTATAATTTTCATATTGCATATAAGCCAGCAGAATTCTCAAGGGTCTTATTTTCTAGTTGCCAAAGGATGCTTGAGCTCTGTTCCTCTGATAACCTTCTGAAGCTTAAGGGTGAAACTCAAAAGTAAAATTTTCAATTTTTTTCGGTCCTGTCAGGTTCTAGCATAAGGCAACAGTGTGACTTAAAAGTCCTCTGGATGATGTATTAATACACTCATGTGAAAAGAATCAGTTCAGTCTGGTCTACCGGTTACAACTGTCTTACTCACGAGCTACCCGAAAGAATTAAAAATAAATAAATAATAACCAACCATGTCAGTACCTGAGAATCTGAAACATGCAAGACCATTGCAATCCCTTATGATATTTGTTTTTAAAAATTTAGTTGCCTGGACTTTTCTCTGGGAAATTCTGAATCAACTAGTCTGCAGTTTGGCTGTGTATTTTGCAAAAGCTCAGACCCTTTCTGAAATTGGATTGTTCTTTGAGCATTTAAAACAAAACAACCACCACCACAACGATAACACCAGAAAACTTGTTCTGAGAAAATCTTGAACTGGTTTAAAATGTGACCGAGAAGACAGAATCTTCATTAACCTATAAACAGCAATTTATCATGCTGTTTTATGTAATTCTATTTCATTGCATGCTTCAAAATAAATGATTAGTATATGAAATGGTAACTTTGCTTTCTATAATTTAGTATTATTAAATACACTATTGTTTCCTTTCCTAGAAAAAAATGGTCAAATTAATCAAATCTTGAGGGCATCATAAATCATGACCTAAACACTCTAACAGTTGCACTTTGATAGATTACTAAGGGGAACATGTTCAGGAGGCAAGGACTCTCCACTGAGAATTTCATGCTTCAAATTTGTATCTAAGAATAGATAAGATTCCAGTCAGCTGCAACTGATACGGCATGGAGTGGGGGATGAAGTACCTTCAGAAATAATTAGGTCCCAACACATTCAGAATGTTATAAATAATATACCAAACATTGAATTGGATCGAAAAAATGGAACTGATGCTCACTTGAAAGCACAGGTGTTTTGTGTTTGGTGTGCTGTGTGTCACCTGCGAGGTTAGCAGACACATTCGATACAACTTAATGAATCTTCTGGGAAGGCCCCGAATAGAAAACTTCAGGAGCATTCAGTACAGTCAAAGGCAGACAAGTTAGTGCAATGTCTTCTTGAGTAAGGCAATACAGTCTCAAACATTATTGACTGTAGAGCAGACTAATTCACTCATGCACAACAATGCTAATAGATCCATTAAGACACTTTACTTAGACTCCATCAAAGCAACATAAAAGATACTGGGCAGTCATGCTTTTTATGTTTCTTACAGGTTTCTTGTGTTTTATATTTTCATTTTCAGAACAACTGGCATTTTAAGGTAAAATCAAAAGACTTAGTAAAATTACTTATATTGTACACAGTATTTTGTAAATATTAGCTACTTATACCTTATATTCATGTTATGGACAAATACATCTTAAAGTGGAAAGAAATGAAGTAACATGCCCCAGGTTGCAAAGCAAAAAGTAAAAATAGATGCTCAAGTGACTGAACCAAAGCAGCATTTATGCATAATAATTTCACTATTCTGCATTTTGATATATTTTGATGTGTAAAGAGGAAAACTAGAAACCAGATGTTAATCTACTAGTCTAAACTTTTGTAGACTATCTACACTTCAGAACATTTAGAGATGTCTCTAAATTTAATTAGATCACACCATAAAATAACCCAGCTGCTGGAGTAAAGTCTGTTCAATTCTAACAAAGTAATCAATACTGTGTATATGTAACATCTCATGTCTAGGACTCCTTCAACTAAAGGCAGGGTAGAGGGGCCACAGATGGTGAAGTGACTAAAGATACCACAGTTGTTTCTCACCATTGACATTTTTGTCTAGATATAAATGTGTGCTGATTATTTAAGTCTTAATTTAATAGTTAAATGAAAATGAAACATTAATAGCAGTCTTCCGATGTTATTAGTTAGACAATGTTACTAACCCAAACTGACATAGAATCCAAAATATAAAACACACCCCACTATAATAAGGTTAGGTGTAGGAACATGTCAAATAGAATTAAATAATTTTACATCTTAGCTACTTTGCTCAGGTAATCCTTAGGGTTCTTTTTCACAGTAGACTCTGTGCTTTGTAATGAATGTCCATCCATATTGAATATGCTTGAAAACATTGTGGTTCCTTGAATTTTTCTGAACCCATGTATTTTTCATTTATACAGTAGTTCTCTCTTCTGACTGTAGGTAGTCTTCTGGATTAAACAAGGATAGGAGTTCTGTGCTCATCTAAGAATTTGATAAGGTCACTGAAGAAATGTAAACCAAATGACAAGTTGGTCATGCATCTTTTATATAAATGATTAAAGATTTTGTAAAATAAGTACTATAAACTTTTCCCAGTGGTGTTATCAACATGTTCTTAATAAAAACAAAGCAGTTCTCAAAGTTGTATTAGATATATACTCAATTCATTAAAACGTCATCACACTGCAGATCTCTGTGTATTCCAGACAGTTGCTAAAGGGTGTTACAAATTTAGAGAAATTTAAGGGCAGAGAAATTGATTATGATTAGAAATTCAAATGTAAAGTGGGTTAGTTGAATTGAAGAGAAGCTATACATTAAGTTAACTAATATCTAATAAAACTTTGCAACCCTCATGGCATGTATTTAATTTCATGGTATGAATATTCTAAATTCAATAATCACAAGCACATTTTTCCATTCACTTTTAATTTAAAATACAAAAAATAGCTGAAATTTAGTTTCATCAGTACATGGACATGGCTCCTTAATATCAACAGGACTGCAAAGGGAATGCTAAGATCACAATGGGGCCCATTTTCCTATTAGAAAAAAAAACCTTAAAGTCTTTGCAATAAACATACGAAATGAAGGATTTTTATTGAAAGATTCTTAGCATCATAGTACTTGATGAATAAGCAGAGGCGCCTCCAGGCACCAATGTGCAATGACTCTATCTGTCAAATTTATTAAATACATTGTATGGATTTTCTTTTTAAAATGATTGTGTTATTAATATGTTACAGTCATTGTATTTCATTGACATTAGTTTTTTAAATGTTACTTTTTTCAAATGATAATTATATACAAGTCAAATGTGTAATTCTCCTAAGTGAGTGCAATTTCAATGGAGAAACAGTTTCATGGAAATTAAAATAAAATGTTGTATCTCATTATTCTTGTGACTGACTCTCCCATGGCCAATATAAGGCCATTTCTTGGATATATCCACTCCTGGGCAAAGACTCTAAAAATTATCTGCAAATGCTGCAGGCTTCTGTGCGTTCCAAGAAAGACAAGGTAGAAATCACTCATAAAATGGAAGGTTGGTGCAAAGCATGGTACCTTCTGAAACTTCACAAATCTAAGAAGCTAATATGCAATTATATTATGGTGACATCCCATGTTAAAACCCTGCATATCATCTTATGCCCCTGACTCTACTTCCCTTTTGCAACCTAATGCTCTATTCAACGCATATAAAATTAACTTCCAACAAAGTGACCTGATGTTGTTAGCCTGTGTTTTTACCTGTTGGATACAGGTTTATGATCATCTTTCTGATTTGACTTCAAGGTCAGCATGCATTACATGAGACCCTATCTCAAAACAGAAAGCAAAACAACAAAAGCTATCAGCCAAAATCAGCTTATCCTTTTCTAAAGTACAAAATTATATATGTGAAACAGCTGACATAAGTCTATAATTTAAAAGTATGTTTATATGCTATA
>JAQHUG010000142.1:2422108-2434155 GCA_028555095.1 Dicrostonyx torquatus
TAATATCTATAATGTTATTTTGGGTCGGTAATACAAGTTATGTAAAAAGTAGTTTAGGTATAATATTTTGAACTGATCAAGATAGAATAGAGAGTACAATATTTTCTAAAAGTTTTACAAATACAAATGTACTGGATAGAGTGAATAAAATTTTTACCTGACGATTTTTATTATGGTACATATTTTCACTGTGTTAGAGTTAACACTATCCTTTTTATTTAGACATAATGAGGGAAATGTTGTGGGATATTTGATCAAAGTCTGTGAAAATTTGTCACTGTTTTATTGTGATTGGATTAGTAAGAAGCTGAATGACCAATAGCTAGGCAGAAGATAGACTGGACTTCCATAGCAAGATAGGAACTTCAGAAGAAATCTGAGGTGGGGAATTCACCAGTGAGATGTGGATAAGTCAGATGCACAGCATGGAGTAGAGGTGATGAGCCACATGACAGAATATAGATTAGTATACATGGGTTGATTTAAATTTTAAGAGCTGGTTGAGAATATGTCTATGTGATGAACAACCTTTCATTCTTAGCAAGAGGGCTCCATATCATCATTTTGAAGCTGGCAGTCCAACAGAATTCCACCTATACAGTACAAATATTTTCATGTAATTAGAGTGTAAACAAACACTGTCCTGTCCCTACCCTAGTTTGATTGTGATGTTCAGACAGCTGTGGGTTCACTATTTCTCTCTCTTTCAAACAACTTATTCTATCTGTTTTCAAGGTTGAATTTAATTGTTTGCTTCCTAGGAACACTACAACTCCACTCAGGTCTACAAAGGTCTGTTTTTGAAAGCTTTAAAGCTTTTTCTACACCTAAATAGACACTCTGTATTAAGAAAGTAAAATTCATAACATTTTCAACATTCAGGTTTTTCTGTACTGTAAGATCTATACAATGATGAGTTCTCATGATGAGATGGTGCAAATTGAAAGTATCAAATCTTTGAATATTGGTGTAGGAGGGTCCTTCTGTATTTGGGTTGTTTCATTGGTTAATAAAGAAACTGCCTTGACCTTTCGATAGGGCAGGACGTAGGAAAAGAGAACAGAATGCTGGGAAGGGGACAGGGACAGAGAGCCGCCCACCATGAAACCTGCCAGATCAGACATACTGAATCTTTTCCGGAAAGACCACTACCTCATGGTGACTTACAGACTATTAGAAATGGGTTGAATCAAGATGTAAGAATTAGCCAACAAGAGGCTAGAACTAATGGGCCAGGCAGTAATTAAATTATTATAATTTTCATGTGGCTATTACGGGTATAAACTAGCCAGGCACTGTCAGCTGGATGATGGGACACAGCCCGCTCCTCCTCATACAACAGAAAATTTAAGAAAGATTGAAAAAAATCTATTGAGAAGACATTCAAATTCTCATCTCTGACTTTCTCTGTCTCTCTCTCTCTACAAATGTGTTTGTGTGTGTGTATGTGTGTGTGTGTGTGTGTTTGAAAAGAAATGAAGTAAAAAAACATCCATTAAAACATTTTATGCATAATTCAAGTTACTTTAAGAGACAGTGATAATAGGCAAGGTATTAGATATGCATGTTGGTGTTGGGCCATACAATTGTGGTAGTATTTACTAAACAACTTCAAAGGAATAATCTGCTTATGAGAGTTCCAGAAAGATTCACATGAGGTAAGGTCCAAACTGTAAGGAACTTCAGCATGGGGTATTCAGTGATTACAGAGGTCTAAATCTGCACAACTTGTTAAATAAAGATTTTAAAATAGAATAAATTGATTGATTATGAAGGAAAACTTCAAAGAAATTGAGGAATGAAAGAGGACCTTTAGACTTAAAGACAACATGAGGATTTATCCATGATCTAAAAAAATATTACCTCCTATGAAGTGATGAGGAAGAAAGAGAGGTTGAGGTGGGGGGCAATAGGCAAGTTAGGAAGTCAAGAAACAAAAGACAGATATGTATCAAGAAGTCTTCTTAAATGTAATGGATAAAGGAGAAAGCAAGATTACAGAATGGCTCAAAGCATCTAAACACAGGATCTCTCTTTCTCTCTCTCTCGCTCCCTCTGTGTATATGTGTGCGTATGTCTGTGTGTCCGTGTGTGGGTACAGAAAATGCCTATTTGACTTTCAAATTAATTGCATCTTACCTATTTTCATATCGTTCAAATGTTAACATCAACCCAAATTTTGTTAACTATTTTAAATACGACTGGAAATTTGCTAAGGAGTAATTCATCTTTTGATAAATCATTAATTATAAACTTCTTACTTGTTCCTGTATCTCACTGAAGTCAGGATTGACAATTCATATTCATGCACAGCAGATATTTAGACCTGCATAACACAGTTTCTAGTGCTACCTTGCAAGTCCTATTATCTGAATTTATTTGCTTTTATGTTAACGTCCAATTCTATTTTCCCATCCTATATAAGTGTTAAATCCAGTAATATTTTCCAGTAAATAAAATAGTTGGATCCGTTGGGAAACCATAGTGATATAATTGACCTTCTCTGATAAAGGTAGGGAAAAGATATTAATGGTTATTAATATGTTTTTACTTTATCTTGCTGGCATATTTTCTTAATGGTTTTTAATTTAAAAACAAAGAGAATCCAATTTCTCACCCTAGATATGGATACCTAATCATGACCTACAACAGGAAAATATGTTCAACCTTTAATAATGGAATGTAATTTAAAGGATAAGCAAATGAAATTCCTACACACAAAGTGTTTATGACACTCTTAATAGAAAGCTACAAATTCATCTGATTGGGATAAGGCATACACTATTAGGAATTGATAAACTGGTATAAATTAGACATTTCTTGTGATGAAAACCCTAATAGCCTATAACATCTACTCATCTACCTTTAGAATAGCAAAAGACTCTTCCTGTTACTCACAAGGCTATTGCCTCTCTGAATATTTGAAGGCAATGTTTTCTTTTTAAATTAAAATATAATTACATCATATTACATTTATCTTTTCCCCTTTAACGCTTTCACACCTTACCCCCAATTCAGACCCACCCTCCACTTTAACCATTGCTGCCACATTACATATAGAAGAATAAATATGTCTGCTGAGTCCATTCGTAGCTGCTGCTACACCCCTGTTTTTATTTTAAGCTTAATCCCCTAACTTTTTTTAAAGCCTAGTTTCCACTTTTCTTTATTAATTAATAATTTGTCATCCAACATTTTTAATTTACTTGGTTTTTTTCTCCCAAAAAATGCCATGCCAAAAGTAGCCGCAGGATCTTGTAAAGTATTAATAATTTCCAGATATACTGATAGAATTACTTACTACATAACAATGTTCTAGAATTGTGGCAGGTCATTTTAGTTGTCTCTTCTCAAACTGTTTTACTTTTTAAAAAAATATTTTTTATTTATTGGATTATTTATTATTTAGTATTCTTTCTGTAGTCTCTGTTGCTTTCAAATAGAGGTCTAATATTGGATCAGCACTGGAAATATGTTCCAATATCTTTCCCATGAAATTAGACAATTAAAAAGTAATACTACATATTAAAACTTCAAGCTATGTGGTTGACTTGTAGTTTACACAGAAGACACACAATAGTGAAACAACTAAAGGGTCTTTTCATTGAAAGCCTATTTTCTGATTGAGCATGTAAATATTTGAGTGTAAGTTTCATGTGTCAGGAGAACCAAGAGAAATATGATAAGAATTTTATTTTTGGAACAGGATTCTGTGGCACAGGATAACTTAAAATCTTATTTGTAATCCAGGCTAGACTCACACTCATCATGGGCCTCCTTTTTCAGGATGAGGAGCACTGTGATTATAGACTTCAGTGTCTCACCCATCTTTTATTTCCAACTTTAAAGAAGCAAAGGAGAAAGAACACAGATGACAGTGCTCTGAGCAGTAAACATGGTCTGTATGTGAAAAGCTGAAAGGGAGATGAACAGTTTAACCTTTGAATATCTGAAATTTTACACTCAGTTGGCAAAGGTAAGGTGCATTCGGTGTGTCTGTTGAGTATCAGCATCTAGAACACAGTGCTCTCTGAAAAACTGGATTTCACCACTGTGTGCTTTCTTTTTCAAGGAAGGAAGAGGAGGATCCTGTGGAATCTTACTTATTTTGGTGGCACATTTCTATCACAGAGAACAATTAGTGTGATATTCTGCAATCTTTCTTGTTTAAAATAAGGCCGAGGTTTCCATATTAACCCACTAAAGAGAAGGTTATTTTCTTTGAAGCATATTGAGTGTTGGGTCTTTACTTGGAGCTAAAAGAACATATTCTCCTGTAGGACATACACTAAGGAAGTAATACAAGAACAAGAGAATAAACAGATAAATTACTTACATAAAACGAAAGAATTGTAATACTGACCAGATAAATCCAAATAAGGAAGTGAACTAAACTACACGAGTTTCCCTTCAATTCAATTAATTTTTGCTCAATGATTATCTATAGTAATATTTCATTCCATTTATGTTTTAATAAATAAAGCTTGCCTGAAAATCAGAGTGCAGAGCTAAGCCACTAGAAGCCAGGGTGTGGTGACACACAACTTTAATGCCAAGATTCAAGGCTTCCCTGGGCTATGTATGATTGAATCAGTCTAAAAAGACAAATAGAACACAAAGGTGTTCCCAGCAATCAGGAACCTTTAATACCAGTACTAGGGAGGTGGAGACAGGAGTTATATGGATGAGCAGAGAGAGGTATATCAGGCAAGAGGGGACGAGAGCTCATTGCAGTCTGAGGTTTGGTGGAGAGCTTTGCCTTCTACAGTCATGAGAACAGGATCAGCCTTTTGTTTGAGCCTTGTTAGAGGTGAGAACTCTCCGGCCATTTCACTGCTTTGCATTTTTGCTCTTCAGCTTCAACTCCAATATCTGTCTCTGGGTTTTTATTTTTCATGCTATAATTATCTGTTATTAGAACGAGTGAAATGTCCCATTATCTGATATCATATTGGTAGTCAAATCCTTTTCATTCCTTGACAATTACATCTCCATTCACTTCTGTAAGTGTGTCATTGTCTTAGGACATATGCATAATCTTTGTAATACTTTTAATAATTTCGAAATATTGTTCTGTTTTTCATTTTTGTAGTTTATGACTTTTGTAACCATACACTTGTTTAGTATACTTTTTTGCCCTTTTCAGTTTATCTATCTACTCAAAATATGGAGCTGACAAGCTTTGAATAATTAGTTTGGCTGCACATTAATTGTTTATCTTCTGTGGTCACACATAAAACTGTATTTTTCAGTATTTTTTACAACTTAAAATTAAAGACAAATTGTGACACTGGGTGTGGTAATGCTAAACTTTACCTTTCTAGGAGTTTTTTAAGTATCAATTCTGATTTTTTAAAATAAACATAAATCATGTTATATTAATGCTTAATGTATTATTAAAAAATACTTTATTACATGGCTCTCATCAAATAATTACAAGGGTCTTTTGTTCAATCTTTCTGTGCCCTGAAAATTTCACCTACATGATTAGTTAGTTAAGAATTCTTTTCTTGAAGGTAAGGGTTATTTACCAGACTACCATATTAACATGTAACTTAAAGTTAAATATGAATTTATAATGGTGGTACTTTGCTTATATAGATAATCACAATTTTTCAGTTGTGCCCATTTCTCTGTCTTTGCCATACATATTACACATGTTGAAATGTGGTTTTGATATTCTCTCCATCAATGAGATTCCATGCTCTCTATTGTCTTTCTTATTTTCCTGTAAATTGAGCCCTTGCTGTGTTAGTCACAGTTAAGCATTCTAAACTTAACCCATTCATGGGTTAAAAAAAACTTAACCTGTTTTTTATTGTTCATATGGGATATTTAATCACTTGCTCTCCAGGGTGGCAGAATACTTTGTAGTCTTGGCAAGCCTTGAACTCACTGTCCTCATGCTTCATATTTCCAAATTTGTTAAGACCATAGCCATTGCTGTCAGTCTCATCTCTTATATCATAGCTAGAATTATGACATGTGTTATTTAATAACTTATTGATATATTTTTCAGTTCAAAAACTTTCACAAACTTGCTTATTTCTCTGAACTCTGCTAGGCTACTATAAGAAAAAGTACAGGATAGCTTACTCAATGATGAGACATATGTGCAAGCAACTAGGAAATCTCATGGGATAGTTGGAAAGCAGATTTCAGAAAACCTTCTAGAATTTTCTAATTCTGACATAATCAGACATCATGAGTAAATTGATATTGGGTTAGTAAAAAATTCTAGAAGACCTTTTGAATATAAGTACTTTTTGATTTAATCAAACATGTAATGACTCCCTGATAATTTAATGATAAGAAAAATACTTCATTATAACTGAAACGCTATAAATTTTCACTACAAGCCAAACAACTCTGTCTAAATCTCTAAATTGCTTTTAAATAAAAGATGTTACTAGGAATTTGTAGTTTTTCTAGCATCTTTTTTCCCCTCCAAATTGTATTTCTATTATGCTAGATCAGCCTATACAAAGAAAGAAACTGGTTGATTATTTTTCTAGATTTGTTAATTTTCTTCACATTTTTAATTTTATCTGGTAAATTGTTTCTAAAAACATTAAACAAACATGTTTCCAACTGTCTTTTCACACAACTACACTCATACTCTAAATCACATTGCCTTGTCCCTAAATTTGCTGTTTATCCTTGCTTCTCACAGTTCTATCAAATATCATTTGCATTAACACATGCCTGTTTGCATGGATTTTTTAAATGCAATATCTAAATAAAATTAAAATATATACACTGTTTATACCACAAAATATGTTCCTTTATTTCCTTTATAGTAAATTGCATAGGCCCCTGTAGAGATGAAACAAGATTCATTGCACTATAATTCATTTTTATTTTTAAATATGCTCATCATATTTCAACCAAAGTTTCTTTTTGGAATCCATTTTGATACATTAAAAGAATAATAACCATGGAAGCAAACTTCATAGTATAAATTACAGTCATTTTGTCACTGGTACTCATTATGTAGACTCTGAAGTTCATACATCTCATCCTTGTGCAGCAGATAAATGTTGTAATTAGGGGAGAGAGGTGTGCGGGTTGTGTTCCCCAGCCGCCTGGCTTCCAAGCCCCCAGCCTCTGGCCCGCTCAGCTACTGGTTGCTTGCACCCAAAATAACCACGTGAGGATGGTATTCATTTAAACTCTGCCTGGCTTATTAACACTAGCCTTTCCCCGGCTAGCCCTCACCTCATAAACTAACCCATTATAAAAGTCTGTATGTCACCACGAGGTGGGTGACTTACCGGACGGAACAAAGGTACCTCCATCTCCGACGGGAGCCTCATGGCATCTGGCTCACTTCCTTTCTTCTCCTCCCAGAACTTCCGTTCTGTCTACTCCGCCCACCTAAGGGCTGACCTAACTATAAGCCAGGCAGTTCTTTATTCTTTATTCAACCAATAAGAGTAATACAAAATACAGGAGAACACTCCCACATCAGATAAAGACTGATTTTATTTACGTTGTTATCCTCATCGCAAAGTGAAATTTTGTCTCTTCTCTTCATCTCAGTTTCAACTGTTGAGTTCCAGCCCAATTCTACAAACTCAGTTTATCTTATAAAATATAGCTTTAAAACATAAGCAAAAGAAACATTAACCCAATACCTCATCTTAATTTCCCATGCATTTATTCTCATAGCACCTTTTATGAAAGTTAAAATGGTACTTAACCATTCTTGTTAATTAAATATGGACCTTTCTACTTAGTGATTTGAAAGCATAGAAGGCAATGGATTATGTAACTTTCATATTTATATTCTTATATTCTAATAAAGTAACTGAGAGTAAATATGATATATAAGAGCCTAGAAAGCAATAACATATTTTATATAGAAAATGCAGAACATTTCCTCACTGATTTCTAGTAAATGTCTCTACAGAGAAATTATAAAAGCAATTGACAAGCCAACTCTGTAGTTACAACAGCTTTGATAGTCTGCATTACATTTCAGAGTAACAGTAATTTGATATAGATATTATTATTTCCACTTTCTAAGTGAAGAGACTTGAAGAGGTAAAGAGATTTGAAAACAGTCACAAAGGTCCTTTAACTCTCCCATTCTATTATCTTTTCACTTGAAATTAACCACTTAGATTTAAGAAAATAATTTAATCACAACATAGCATGAAAGAAAGCCCCATAAGTATTCTACTTCAGAGTTCACACTCAGAGAAAAGTTAAAAGTGTATGTGAATATTTTAAGGTGGATTCTCCCCGATACAGGCTGATTAAACTGATATGTTTTCACAAGTGCAGGTTCATTGCAATTCTAGTCTTACTAGCCTGGATTGTTTAAAAACTATATGCATTTGAAGAGATAGATTGATAAGATAGATAATAGATAGATAGAGAGAGAGATAGGTAGAGAAAAATATAATTAACTGCAACAATTACAAATTCCTCTCAACCATTAAAATCATGGAAAAGATTTGAGATACAGTTAAATTTAAATAAACATTTTTTTTTAATAACAGAACATCAGTTTCACAGGAATTTTGTCAGTCATCCCCTTCACTTGCTTGGGAGAATCACCTGTAGTAGGAATTTGCTCAGGCCACCCACCAGCTTCCAAATAAAGACAAGGAGATTTATTATTAATTGTAACTGTTTGACCTCAGCTTGAAGGTGTCCCACTAACTCTTTTAACTCAATTGAGCCTGTTTCTGTTCATCTAAACCTTGTCTTGGGCTTTTTACTCTTTCATGATGTATATCTTACTTTTCTGCTCCCTCTGTGGTTGGCCTGCTCACTCCTGACATCTCCCTGATGTCTATTTTAATTTCTTCCCTGGTGTGGGGAGGTCATTATGTCTGGTTAATTGTTAATGGATAAAGAACTGCTTTTAGCCTATGGCAGGGAAGAACAGAAGTAGACAGGGAGAGCTAGGCTGTATGCTGGGAGGAAGAAGGGCAGAGTCAGAGAGAAGCCATGGAGCCACCAGAGACAGATGCTGGAAAATTTGCCGGTAAGCAACTGCCACGTGGCAATACACAGAATATTAGAGATGGGTTAAATTAATATGGAAGAGTTAGCCAATAAAAAGCTAGAGTTAGTGGGCCAAGCAGTGATTTAATTAATACAATTTCTGTGTGGTCATTTCTGGGCTGAGCATCCAGGGCCCAACAAGTGTCTCTCCAGCAACACTTCCCCAAGCCTAAATACTTCCTCCTACCTACTTTCTCTGCCCATAAGTCTCACCTATACCACCTCCCTCACTACTGGCCATTCAGCTTTTGATGAGACCAGTCATGTGCCTTAGGCAGACAAGATAAAAGAGCAGCACATCTTTATGTAATTAAAAAAATACAACACAGTTTTAGATAGTTATGGAAATATTCCACAGCAATTCTCTTTGCTCCCTAGCACCCAGTACACTTTCTGTTTCACTTTGTTCTCCTTCTCAATCAGAAATTACTTTCAAATGCACATAGCAGTGAAATTTTGCCTTTGTGAATTCTTTTTATTTATGTTGTATGTGAGTGATGCTGTGTGTGTCCATGTTTGTGTACATGAACAAGTAAACACATGCTAATAAATGTGTAGGCACATGTGCAAGTGAAGGCCATAGATAAACATCATATGTCTTTCCTTTATCACTTTACACTTTTATTACATAGACAAATAGTTCCCTACTGTACTAGTTTCATCAATATAGTCAGATTGCATAGCAATGGGACTTAGAAAATATACTTGTCTCATTGTCCAGCACAGGAATCATAGTTCTTTTCCATTACAACTGCCTTTGTATGCTATTGCTATGTATCCCACCTCAAGTTCTCATGTTCAACAAACAAGTATTTGAACAGTTGTGTCATTGTCTTAGCTCATCTCTGTAATGATGCCACATAAGAGAAGAAATAATACCACCTGGCAGAATTTATCCAAGAGCAGACCTGATTTATTCAGGAGCTTTATTATTCCCTGTTCTAATCTAATAGATATATTAACTCAAAGAGAGTCATCTAATCTAAGAGATTATTCTAACCAAAGAGAGTCTAAAATGAAGAACAGTAATCCTGACCAGCCTCTGTCTTCTTTCTATATCAATGAGCAAAGCAAATGCAGTAACAAAAATGAATGAGAAATATTTTATTTTAATCAGTCCTTTACAGAAATATCATAAAGTAGAAAATTGTTTTTCTGGCCCCACTGGCTCTAAACAGTACACAAAGACACAATTAGATACTATCACCTGTTGTTCTATACCCACCTGTTATTCCCAACATATTTTTATTATTTTTTTTTGGGTGGGGGGGAGTACATGGCTTTCAACGTCTTGCTGCTTCAGAATAGACTTAGATCTGTTCATGACCTCTCTCTCCCTCACCCTCTCTCTCTCTTTGTCTCTCTCTCTCTCACACACACACATATCCTTCTGAGTAAGGGGCACACAAAAGTTACAAAGAAAAAGTAGGAAACACTGTCCATTACAATTTGTATAAATTTGTAAGATTGCATAATATGCTTTTCTTAGAGGTCTTTAATGCTAAACATGTTGAACATACAGTATGTACATAGAACAAGTACATAGTTGTAAATAATCTCAAATCACACTATTTATATGGTTATGACTTGAGTGACAATTTGGTTTGTAAAGGGAAGCTTTAAACAACATTTCTCAGGAAAACCATTCCCAAAAGTATACTATGCAAAGTCTATAGCACTAACCATGCCCTAGACAGAAGCAAAAATGTTTTAATGCAAATTATGCATACCAATGAAATCAATAAATTCTTTGACCACAAGTGGACAGCAAACAAAATATCCAAAGTGATCACTGTCATTTAGAAAAGAATGATTTATAACATGTAAGTTTTAATAAAGTGTTTCCCTAATGTCTTATCTAATAAATTATCACCTAGTATAAATGAGAGGGTATAGCAAGTTAAACTAATAGCTGAAATTTTTCTTAATACTCTTTTCCCCACACTGAATTCAAAATCAAATGATAACTGAAATCCTACTTGCTTAAACTCAGCATAAACTAGATTATGTCAAGCATTTCCCAAAATAAAGTACTGTAATTCTGGGTACTTGTCTCAATTTTTCTTACTTGATAAAACAAATAGAAAAAGGTTTATAGAAGATTCAGGCAAGAAAAATGGACAGAATTGTTTGTAGGAGCAAGTAGATCTGAAAATTCGGTTTGGGGATAAGATTGTTAGAAGTGTTGTTCTTTTTAGCTAATTAGGGGTCCCTGACAGCAGTATGGGTCCCCACGGGTAGCAGAAGATCACGTACGTGGACAGGTCTCCAATGGCGGTGGGTCCCTGGCAGCTTGCACAGGAGGCCATGGTGGCGAATGGTGGCAGGTGGTGGCAGATTCATGAGACCAGATGGATATTAAAGTTAAGCATTTATTAGATGGATTATGGAGGGAAAGAAACAGAAGGGGGGGAGAGAGAGAGGGTAAGAAGGGAAAGAAGGAAGGAGAGTGGGGGAAGGGGAAGTGGGAGAAGCCTGCCTGCCTCTCCCAAGAGTGGTGGGGACAGAGAGAGAGAATGAATTTGAGACTGCAGGCTTGCAGGCAGACAAGGAGTGGGCGGGGCTTGCCCTTAAAGGGACAGAATCCATTACATTCCCAGCTTTTTTTCATAATAAAAAACAGGGGAATTAAGCACCACAGGTTGAAGGAATTACGGTGGCGGATTCTCAAGACTGCTTCTGGCTTATTTGTGTGTGCTGTCTTTTGTTGGGGGGGAAACATGAGATGGCTGGTGCTAGCCACATCGTGGCATAGCTGGTCTCTGCTCCTGTCAGATGTTTGTGAGTGGAAATGTCTGGTGTCTCTTATACCTGTTTTACGGTGTTGGGAGAACAAAGAACAGAGTTAACTTGAGGAAAAAAATTTTTAGGACCAGGGAATTGAGGGGGTGTGTTTCTGATCTGTTTAAGGTAGATCCTTTAATTCGACAAGAATTTTTTGGGTTTGTGAAAACAGAAGTTTTAGACATATACATTGTATAAACAGTAGCATATTTCTGTTAGAATGACTGTGACAGATATTTTTGCAC
>JAQHUG010000142.1:2458182-2481037 GCA_028555095.1 Dicrostonyx torquatus
AAAAAATACTGAAAGATTAAAACCTTAACTCAATCAAGTTTATATTCTATTCCTAAGTGGGATATACTTGACCATGGACAAGGACTTGTTTGGGACCAAGAGTGAAACAGGCTACTATGAAAGTATTGTGTCACTCCTGACACAAGGGGATGTCAATTTTCAACTTTCCATCTAGATTCTTTTGGAAGATGGGCAGCTAGGCATGCCTGTGAGGATCATCCTGAATACCATAATTAATGTGGGTGGAGCGCTTATTTGGGCAAGGGATCCTAGACTATAATAAATGGAGAAGGTAAGGTAGCATTCAATCATCCCTCTCTATTTGCCAATTGTGAATCCAATGGGAGCCATGGTTTCAAGTTTCTACTTTCTTAATTTCTCTGCCATGAGCTAGTGCATGTTGAAGCATGTGTTTAAAGATTAAAAAAACATCTCCTCCTTAACTTGCTTTCTCAAAATATCTCATCACATTAGGATGAAAATGAACTAAGACAACTTAAAATACTAAGATACTGATGCCCTAGGCAATGGAAGATGTTCTTTTACATGATTTGCCTTTTATTTACCTAATCCATGTCTCTCCTAATTGTGTGCTGGGAGAATTGTACATGATTTCAAGGATGTTTCTACTTATCTTCTGTTAAGTTGTTCATGGGAGGGAAGGAGAAGAAATTAGCCAGAAACTTGACAAGTGAGTGAATTATCATTTTCCTATACTATACCTATAATAATGCTAGACACAAAATGGGAGTCAGACACTTGCAGATTCAAAAGACGAAACAAGGTATGTTTCCTTTATGGTTTTCCAGGGTAGGGAGGTCCTCAGCCACAAGGAAAGTGGATGAGTTAATGTGTGCCATGTGCTATTTGAGTGTGGTAAGGAAGAGGAACTCTGGTTGTCACAGAGCCTATGCATAGGGTTTCACTTAATCTCATTTGGGCTCCAGGTAGCAGAGTAGGTAGGACTGGGTGGTCCAGCTGCTGTGCTTGGAGCAGCACCTGGAGACTCTGTGTTCTGATGCCCCTGTCTTAAGGGCAGCCTCTGTGATCTGAGCTGGGATCTACTCCTAATGAAAGTTTTCATTTCTTTGTTTATACACCATTTCAGGGGGAAGAGCTTTTGCTGAACACCATTCTTTCTTATGTTTTCATATTTGTCAGAATTTGGTGTGTTAGTTTCTTTGATCTGTTTTGCCTCTGGTACTTTTACTCAGAGCACTCAGCACTCATTTTGAATGGTAGAAAACATTAAGGCCCAAAGAACAACCCCATTTATCTATGTTTGTTCTAAAAATAAAAGCTTTTTTCAATTTAGAGAAATCACAACATTTTTCTTATTAAAGTTTTCTTGTAAAATTTCATATGCTCAAGCAGGCATGGGTGTGAGACTGTTACTGGAAAATGTACAGGAACCAGGTCCTTCATCACTGAACACAATGAGTTTTTCTTCCAAAACAGATCTGAACCTCCATTCTCTCCCCTGAGCAAGGTGGGTTCCTGTGAGTCTCTCTTTCTGCATAACTAGAAAATTTTTAATGCATACATTATGGTAAAAATTATATACAAACCAACTTAAGTAAGAAAAAACAAAACAAAATATATTACATAGGAAAAATATTTTTGATTACTTCATATAAATAATAAATATATTTAAAAACAAACAAGAAAGTAAGTGAAATACAGTATAAAGTAAAACATAAATTTACAACTGTAGAGAATGCTGATTTATTAATTGGTACTTTCCAACATACTTATGACTTTTTAGGAAAAAATTGCTTTTTAAAAACTGAAGTTAGAAAATATAAGATTAATATTAAATGAATGTAATACATATAAAGCTAGTTCCTGATGCTATACTGTCCCTTAATCAAATACACCTAAGAATTTGAATCTTATTGACTAGACAAAGTCACAGCCAGTGTTTCATTTCTGGAGTGAAAGGGGAACGACAAAAATGTGGAAAAGAGAAGGAGAGGATCTACAATGTTTTCTATCTCCTGGAGTCATGATTACTTAAATGTTTGAAGAATTTTTTATAGAATCAACCAACATCTTTAAAATCATTCTTCACTTCCATATCAAGCATCAGCTACTAAGTTTCATCACAGGATCGGGTTGTCATGCGCTTTGTGAGCATAGGCTGAATGAAGAATCATATAGCTCTCTAGGACGTGAGACCAGCTAGGCAGTTGCTAATTTAAGAAACAACAATGAAATTATTTGTGTAGGATGCCACGTCTTTTGTTTAAATTCTACCCACTACTAAGGAAACATTCCAATGTGGGGAATGTTAGGCTATCTTCTGTGAAACCAAACAAACAAATTGATATGCAAAATGTCCAACCATTTTTGAGATTTAGTCATAATTAACTTTTTATGTCTCCTCTTTCTTTGAGTTAGAAATTTTGGGATTTATTTTGGAGCTTTGGTAGTGACTTTGTTCAGTCTACCAGCTCGAAGCTACTATTTTTTTTATTTTTGTCCCAGGCAGATCTTTCTTTTAAACCATTGGATGGGCAAGTCCCCAATTCTTTTGTTTGTTTGGAAAATAAATTGTCTGTATTGTCTTCACTCAGCTGGTGTATTGTCTGCCAGTCTCTAGACATGATTGCTTCTACTACGATTTTGTATGTATTAGACTCAACAAATATTGTAACTTCAACTGTGACCTATTTTGAGTTATGCTGCCTGAGTTGTTGCACCATATACTGCTGACCACCAATAAGGCTTATGTAGTCTTTTAGTTGAGTTGCATCTTGTAAAGCAACAAATGAAAACATTTGCCACAGAGTTATCCAATGTGATTTATGTACTCATTAGTTTATGAAATGACATATTAGCAAAACTTTCCTCTCAAATAATTTCCAAAAATTTTAAGTCAATTTCATATCCATCTCTATTGCAGAGGAAAGAGGCATGCAGATGGATACAAAAGTTAGCATCTTAAAAATAACAACAGTGCTAATACACTAGGAAGTCTTAGGAGGGAGCAGAAACAATTAATAAAACAGCTTACCCAAGATGGGACTACCACATAGCTCTGTCCATTATCCTTCAGTTAGAGATGCAGTTACAGATGGTGAGCAGTCAGTATTTAAAACTAGCATTATTGTGGATAGAGCTGCTGCTTCCTTCCCTGTAAATGGAGGCTGCTCTTTTGCTCCTGGTTGTCCTGACCAGAATAGTCACACAGAAAATATATTAATTATAACACTGTTTGAACAATGGTTCATGTGTATTTCTAGTAAGCTCTTACATCTTAAATTAACTCTCTTTTTTATTAATCTGTGTATCACCACGAGGCTATGGTCTACCAATAAGGTACCGGTGCCTTTCTTCTTTGACAGCTACATAGCTTCTGTCTGACTCTTCCTTCTTTCTCCTTGCATTCAGTTTAGTTTTCCCACCTAGCTCTATTCTGCTCTGCTATAGGCCAAAGTGGCATCTTTATTAACACATGATATTAAAACATATTCACAACATACATAGGGGAATCCAATATTACTTCCCCATCCACAGAGGCAGCTTGATAGTTCTTAGGTATCCAACTGGAAAAAAACTCATTCCTCATGCCTCAACTCAGGTGTGAACTCCTCAAAAAGGCTTCCCCTAGTCCTCAGGCAAATGAAAATGTTATTTCTCCAGATGCTACAACGGCAGACATATGTTACTAGTATGGCAATTGTCACACAGGATGTTTATCTTCATCCAGACCCATTCACAGGCTTTCAGTTGGAGACTGACAAAGAAGGTGACAAAATTATCCTTTCTCTATTTCATTTATATTATTACTACATACACAATTAGAGTAAGAACCTTTTGTGAATGGATATGGGGAACATTCTGATTTTTTCTTACAGCAATATGCTGTTATCTTTTACAGATACTATATTCCATGGTACTTGAGAGAAACAATATGATATTAATAAGTAGTACATTTACTTATAGAATTCTGTCTCTGACTGCACTGAGGTGCTGTATATACCATGCTACTTTGTTAGGTCTAAAAGTTTCCAGAGATGCTTCTTACTCCAACTGTTTTATTCCTAGGCACTGGGGAATCTAGAGATGTTTAGTTTGTCTTGAAAGATTGATTACTTTTGTTTTTTGCATAACAACTTAAAATGGTTTCATGTAGTGATAGTACCTGCGGCATGTGGCAGATGCTGGTGAATGCCTTCCATTGGGCTAGCTTCCCATGTCTTTTTCTTCCCATGTCTTTTCATTTCCTGCTTTGACTAAGTGTTTTGACACCATATGAGATGGAACTAAGGCCTTCCTGTGGCTTATAATGGTATGTAAAATTGAATATACTATCTTTTAATGTTTAAATTGACTAGCTATAATTGAATCTATCCTAAAATACAAAGTGTAAATGGTGACATTTTCATAAACATCTCATAGATTTTTCATGATGGCACTGTTAATTTGGCTTACTATTGACAGATTTGTGAGAACTATCAAAACATGCCACAAATTCGTGAAAACACAACTGTATAACAATAGACAGTACTTAATCTCCCTTTTACTTACTTCCATCAAGCAGGATATCTTCTAAACACAGTTATCTAAATTATGCATAAATAGCTCAAAAATTTAATGTCTTCACAATTTTATGAAAACAATTCATTTTAGTCTATCTTTTTAAAGAGCTTTTAAGATTATAAGTAACAAAGTTAAGTAGATGAATCAATTATTTCCATAAACTATGTGAAATTGCCTTTTCCTCTAAAAAGTCACTTTAAAGAAAATTGAAATGAACAAATAAGTGTTCTTGCTATTACACTTTAGATAATGAAAATGTTTAAATGTTAGAGATTTTAAAATACTAAACTACCACAAGTATGTACTGAAACAAATACAAAGCCAAATAAGGTGACTTGATAATTAACCGGATTTCTGTTATTGCTTTTGGTGTTACTAATTAATTTTCAGGGGTTTCTTTTATTTTGGGTTTCCTTGCTACTTGAATGCAATAACTAGATGTTTTAAAAATATTTTTAAATGTAGAAAGGTATTTGAAATGTAAACCTTAAAAGGTATATAAAATATAAATCTTGAAAATATTAATTTTGCTCAAGTTAAAAAGCCAGTCTAAAGTAATGAATTTATTTTTCTTTTGATCTTTCTGGGTAGTCCACATAGTAAGTAAGAAGACTCCCAAAACATTGCAGTCTATTGCTGTTGCCCTGGGTTGTCACCTAGAGATGGAAGTAAAGCCCCTACTGCTGTACACACCATGCACTTCAGATGCAGGTTTCAAAGGACACTGGGATCTTAGAACTCACCAGCATCTTTCATGAGGACTAAATTTCAGGATACCAGAAGGCACCATGCCATGCTGCAGAGGAAGAAAACAACCAACAGTCCAACCCAGCACTGGCACCTTTGTATGAATCACAATAATGACCAGGATAGTACAATAATCCAAAGAACTAATGAAGACATGTGTCTTAGAGGAGAACCTACAGATGTTACTTTACCAAACCAGCACAATCCCTAACTACACTATATATAGCTGTCCTTATACACACAGGTAAGTGTAGTCCTCACCCTTATCAAAGAAACGTCTCTTTGCAACAGGTGAAGACTGTTATAGAAAACGTCAATCAAAATACAGCTTTATGAAGGCCAGCCCTAAACAAATGTAGCTACAAAAGTCTTTTCACACCTAAGGATCAGTGTTCATTGCTAAATTGTGGGCAGAAAATTTTTTTCTCTCTCATTTTTTTTATTGTTAAAAGAAAAATTTACATTTACTCCCCTTGTCCCAGGCCCTCCCGCTCCTGCACTACCCCACCATCCTCCCCCTGATTCATTAAGATGGGGCAGGATACTCTGCCCTGTGGAAAGCCCAAGGCCCTCCCCACTCCATCTCGGTCTAAGAAGGTATGTATACATATAGAATAGGTTCCCAAAAAGCCAATACATGCAAAAGAGATAGATAGGTCCCTGTGCCAATATCATTGGCTTATCTGTCAGTCCCCATTGGCAGCCACATTCAGTGAGTCCGGTTTGGTCATATTCAGTCCTGGTCCAGCTGGATTTGATGAGCTCCCAATAGATCAAGCACACTGTCTCAGTTGGTGGGCCAGTCCCTCACGGTCCTGACTTCCTTGCTCCTCTTCTCCCTCCTTCTGCTCTTCCACTGGACCTTGGTAGCTCAATCCCTTGCTCTGATGTGAATGTGGGTCTCTGGCTCTATCTCCATCCATCATGCGAAATCTCTATGGTGACGATCAAGATATTCAACAATGTAACTATGGGACAAAGTCATTACAGGCACCCTCTCCTCTGCTGCCTAAGTACCTAGCTGGGGACATCCCTGTGAACACTTGGGATCCCCTCTAGAGAGAAGTCTTTTGCCAATCTTAAAATGACTCCCTTAATGTAGATATCTTATAAATTTTAAGAGGCAGGGCATCAGGGAGTTTGCTCTGAGATCATGTCTCATAGGAATGTCTGAAACTATCCCCACTCTTACAAAATGATTGCTTAACATTAACACAACATGGACAAACACAATAAACATGTTATTTTTATTAACATAGGCAGAAGAAGGAGGAGGAAGCCCAGGAGGCCCAAACTCTATACAAAGAACTAAAGATAGAAAAGAAAATGTAGAGAAAGATTCTTTCCCGGGGGAAAAATGTACCAATTGGTTATCCAACAGGAGATGGCAAGTCTCTCATATACATATGTCTCAAACATATACACAAGTAACTGTAGACTGAGAAAGATGTGTTTATGTGTTCAGAAATACACACGCACACATATAAATTTCTTTTGTACCTTTATACACACACATATATGTATAATTTATGGATGTGTATGTGTATATGTGTATAACAACAGTTAATTCAAAAAGAAGTCATGAATTTGTCAAAGAGCAAGGAGGTGTATGTGGGAGAGTTTAGAAGGGAAAAAGAGAAAGAATAAATGATGTAACTATATTATAACTTCAAAAAAAATAAATGATGTTAAAATGCTTGCATTGCTTTATTTATATAAAGTAATAATATGTACAAGCATTTTTCTAGGAATATAGGATATAGAATGAATAGCACAGTGATTTTTCAAAATCAATATTTAAGTATATTTTAAGTAATGAAATAAATTATTAAATGATTATTTTAGATATGGAATGATGCAGTAGTAAATAGGAATAAGCAACCTTGTCTCAAGAGAGTGAATAATATAAAAGTGTATGGACATGGCAGATTACAGAGCTGTGGTAAAAAAACATATTTGTCTGTTAGGAATGTGGGTTGGTAATAACTCTTGGATAATGCAGACACATGGGTAATTAATGCAATGGCAAATATGAATTCTTGTACTAGAAACCATATATTACTGAACTGCATTGAGTTGTTGGAGAACAGAATAAGGTTCTGCAGTTAACTTCAGCATTTGATAAAATTAGAGATGTAGTAGCTAACTTGATGCAAAGCAGTCATTCTGGAGGGTGGCTCTTTCAATGTATACATGACGACTCAGTAATTCCATATCTGGAATTGCATGCTCTGTAACTAAAGAAATACATATGAACATAGCTAAATTACAATGTCATTAGGGGGTATTTTTTATAGTGACACAATCCTAGATATCAATAAATTATTCAACAAGTTTGAAATGCTAAAATCATTTATGGGCTAACTTATAGAATGAGATGACATTCAGCCTTTTAAATGAGGAAATAGATGAATATGCATTGCTATGTAAACATCTACATAGCATTTATTTTTTAAAATATCAGGCACTGCAAAAGCTAATTTTTGATTGAACTCGTAAACATGAAATTATGTATGGTAAATTAGATAGATTTGACTAAATTCATAGTCATATTTAAAGTTGCTAAAGTGAGAGATGAAGGTTAAAAATAGAAAAATATGAGGAAAATTCGCAAAATTCCTTCTTTAAAGGAAAAATTTTATTCATAATTTTACCATTAAGAAAAGGACATGTTTTTCATAAATTCATAAATTTCATAAGAAAGGCAATGATCAACATTGGGTTCTAACAGTTTCCTTACTCTGAAGAAAATTATGATTATTGTTTTTCTCATGCATAAGTTTGGCTGTTGATATGGGATGTTCTTCTGAATATGTGTTGCTTTATTGGTTGATGAACAAAGCTGTTTTAGTCAATGAGTTGGCAGAGTGAAGCCAGGTGGAAACCAAAACAGAGAGAGAGAGAGAAAGAGAGAGAGAGACAGACAGACAGACAGACAGACAGAAAGAGAGAGGAGTCAGAGAGATGCTATATAGCTGCCAAGGAGAGAGATGCAAGAGCTAGAACCTTACCAGGCAAGCCACAGCCTCCTTGTGATATACAGATAAATAGATATGGGTTAATTTAAGATGTAAGTGTTAGTTAATAAGAATCCTGTGATAATAGGCCAAGCAGTGTTGTAACTAATATTGTTTCATGTGATTATTTGGGTCTGGGTGGCTGGGAAAAGTCTCCTACAGACTGCTCTTTTGTTTTCATCATACATACTTCAGAGACTATAAATGCATGATTGTAAATACCTTTTTGGGGTCAGTGAAGGGAATGGTGCTCTACTTATGGTTTCAAAGGCAAACATCAAATACCTTTGTTGGGGTATGATAAGAGTATGATGAAGATTTGTAAAACACACAGCAATGACAGGATCTAACTAACGTCTTTCTTTGTGAATCTTTTATTTTCAATTCAATATACTAATCTCATCTTGCTTACTACTTTCCATGTGTTTTCCAAAGTTACAGTAAGAAGCATGGGAAATGTTATCCTTCATCCTTAAGAACTTTAACAGATTATTTAATCCAGAAATTGTAACACTCTTTTCAGTCAAGATTGGATATTACATGAAAAATTAATCTTATAAGAAGAAAGGGAAAGATAAAATGGGGATGTGATTGTTCTTCTCTAATGTCATTGAGTCCTTGAGATAACATTTTGAAGAAAATTTAATCCTAGACAAGTTATTATTAAAGTGTAGATATTACCCCATGAGAATTTGTCATAAAACCAAATTCTTAATCCTTATCACACATCTATTGCTTAAGAAACTCTGGAAGGGAGCCCAACAATTTTCATTTTAATAAGACCTGTGGGAGATCTTCATGTATGCTAAATCTGAGAATCACTGCCCAAACTTCTAAATTTCACGAGTCATTAGATAACCTTATGTCTGTCCCATCTGATTTAAAAGCTCTGGCTGACAGGTTAGAAGAGATACCATGTATTGGGCTTGGTGGAACTTAGCTTTCAACTTAGAGGCAGCTGGATCTTTATGAGCAAAACTTTAGGTTGCTTTACATAGTGAATTCTGTACCCACCAGGATGTATAACTCCCTGTCAGAGAATAAAAGTGTCCAGGGTTAAAATAAGTGAGTTGTCTACTAACAGTTGATCAATATTGTAAGACTAAGGCAATTAGAATTAAATTTTTATTGTTAGTGGCACCAGAACCCTTGATCATTGACTGCACAGACAAAAGATGTAAAAAAAAAATAAGACCAACAGTAGTAATTTGTTAAGATTTTAGAGTCATTGTTTCAGGAGAATATTAGCAAAAAATAGGACCATAAATGAAGTCCCAATAGGTTGTGAAGCTAGAAAGGAAATGATCAATGGGAATGCAAAGGAAAACTCAGGAGACAACTTGTTGGAATGACTTCAAAATGTGTTTCTGAGAGTAAGGCAATAAAAGGAAATCAGATCATGGTCAAATATTTACATTTACTCATTCAGATCACACCAGTTAATAAGGGATAATTCAGTTCATGATGATATGATTAAAATTGTTTAATGATTAAGGTTAACACTTAGTTAGTTGTGTTGAGTAAACAACTTTTGGGTCCTTGGATAAGACAACTGGACACTCAGAAGAATTTAGCAAGGAACACAGCTTCAAAGTGAACAAAGGAACAGGTATTTGGTAAGCAATAGTAATGGGTTATTTTAATATGTTCCATCTCAGTGAAATGAGCCTCAGATATAAAAGTATTTTTTTATGAGTGGAAATCAAGATGTACCATGCACAGTTATGGAAAGAGTAAACATCAGTTTCTGGATTATAAACAACCTCGGCCAAGTAGAGTTAAGTGAAGAAATACTTAGGAGAAGTCAGGTTTGATTTGAATGCTACATCTCAACATGCTTACTAAGGACTGAGGCATCCATTGCCTGGAGAGTTCTGCATGATTTTAGGGATAACAAAGAAGCTTAAATAAACATGCTCTATTTAGCTTCCATTTTCTCCATTGTGGAGGATAATATTCAGAATGGAAGATAGTTAAAAAGAAAATTGAAGATGAAAATCACTTTTGCTCTGTTACTGTGTGTTAACATTTATCTTAAACAAGCCAAGATTACAGCTGATCTATAATTTGCACAAAGTCTTTATGAAAGCTTTTTCTATGGTGTGTGTGGGAGGGGCATTTTGATTGTCATTCAGACATAGTAGCCTTGTCATTTTGCTTGTAGGCAATGCAGCTAACCTTTTCTAATAGTTGTTGCTTAATAGTTCACAGAGACCACTGTTTCATAGCCCTTTTATAACATAATTCCTGTAATAGAAAGTATCAAATTTTCTTTTAGGTTTGCATTCCATCTTAAAACAGTGCTTATTATGATTGCCAATGGACTATTGCTAGACATTAAAGAACTTGTCTGAAATAGCAAATAAAATACATAGAATATACTGCTTGAGAACCAAAAATCATTGAAACTCAGATGGGAAAAACTGTCTCTGGATTACTAGTTAACAAACAGTTCCTATCCCTTCCTCAAAGTAACAAAATATTCTTGCAAATAACCTGGATAAATACAATATCCTTTGCAAAATAAGTTATTTTGTTTTCCTAATCTCATCAGAAATCCCTAGATTTCACATTGTACTGAAAATGATGCAAAAATAAAATCTGATTTAAACAGAAAAAAGTGGTTTACATTTCTATATTATTTGTTCAATGTTTTTATTGTGTCTGTTAATAATAATGTGTTGTTGAAGGATTTGTTGTTTTTTTTCTCTCCAAAAGAAAAGAGAATAAACAAAACAACAAAGCACACTGGGTGTGGAAAATGGCGTGTGGAGTTGACTAATTTCTGCTAAGCATTCATGGAGGTTTGCTTAACAGTGAGCTATGGTATTTTCTTTTCCCACTTAGACAAGTGCTACACAGGTAAATCTAACTGCAGCACATTAAAAAGCACATTTATTAAGAACATTAAATACTCCCTATACATCAAACTGCTTTTGAGAGGCTCCCTGCAGAGCCTGTCTAACTCCAGCTAATGAGTTCTAATGCATGATTTTCTTGTACCTCACCTCCCTTTACACGTCAATCTGTTCATGGCATCTGTCATGCAAACAGTAACAGAGAAACCGCTGGGGCTGTCAAGGAAATGACACCTTTCTCCTTTGCCAGATTCTCAGAATGATGCCTAGATTTCTCTGAAATTCTCCAGGCAAACTATGTCTTTCTTTTAAAACCAACACCATCTGCCCAGCAGACATTTGTGAGCCAATTGTCACATAAAAGAATTTTAGCTGATTTTTGATGTTCAAGCCTGTTATGTTAGGTTATCAAGCTTTCACTTAGCTAGATGACATACCTTGCATATTTCAAGTTGAAGATGGGTAGTAAAGAATAAATTCATAACAATTAACTTCAGCTACAGCATTGGGTAATAAGAGAAGCAGTCTTAGCATGCAGACAAAAAAAAGGAACACAATTATTGATGCTTGTATGTGTGTATGCATGAACACACATAGAGAAATATTCTTATATATTACATGTACATAATTAGTATTTAAAGAATTTTCTCTAAAGAAGAAACATGAAAACACTTAATCCATATAGTGTTAATGAACGCAAAAAATTTAACTCATATTTTTGATTAAGTAAATTTGGAGAAAAATTTAACATATATAATTATGTATCATATCCATAAAATTCTCAAATACTCTAAAACGTCTCCTCTATAATCATTACTAATTACATACCCAATCATGTTTAACAGATAATTCATTAATAAGAGTAATCTTCACATGATTCAGCTAGATAATTTGATTAAAATATTTTCTTTAATTTACAACCTATCTCAAATAGTTATCATTTTAGAGAAAGAATATACAAACATAAAATATTTAATTTTATAATTTGTGATTGACTGCATATATACATTATGCTAGACATTAAAGTTTTATTAAAACATCAATGCTATTATTTTATGTATATAATTATGCATGTAGAGCAAAGATTTTAATTTTAATTTCATGTATCTATATGTCATTTATGTAAACGTTCTGTACAACTGTTAGAAATTTGCAGTATGTGGTTCTTGCCAAAAGTAACTTGATGAACATAATTATGAACATGTTTTTATAAGCTTTCGCAATTTTACTCATTTTCATAACTCCCAAGGAGTTTTGATTAATCATCTAGATGCTATGAGTATTATAGGAATTTTGGTACATATTTCCATGTGTTTCTATAAAAATTATAAAATTAGACTTCTTACTGCAGTACATGAATATCTCATTCCATGTAATTTTCAACTTTGGTTGTTTGGTTACCTCTCACTAACTGAAAAATATTCTTGTTGCCTGAATAATTTCATCAGTAGATATTAAAGTTTAACTTTTCATAAATTTAAAGGACATTCAATGCATTCCTTTTGTTGTTTTCACTGGTTAATAAAGAACTAATTTGAGCCTATGGCAGGGAAGAACAGAACTAGGCAGGGAAAAGCTAGGCTGTATGCTGGGACGAAGAAGGGCTGAGTAGAAGACACCATGGAATCGCCAGAGACAGACACTGGGAATTTTACCCGGTAAGCCACTGCCATATGGTGATACACAGATTAATAGAAATGGGTTAAATTAATATAAGAGTTGCCAATAAGAAACTAGAGCTAATGGGCCAAGCAGTGATTTAATTAATACAGATTCTGTGTGGTTATTTCAGGTCTAAGCTAGCTAGGCAGCCTTGATGAATAATTGGGCCCTCCTTCTACAAGAAACTACCAATCCAAATCATCATGGTCAAATTAATTAAAGCAAGCAATTAATTAAAGCAAGGTTTTTATGTGTGCATATAAGGGCTACTTCCCTCTAAAGCTAACTTTAAGAAGTCAAAATGAGAAAATAGATCTGAGGAAGACAATGTTTTTATAGCTTGGAGTAGGAGGTTTCCAAATGGGCAATTTGGTGGGAAAAATACATGGGGGTTACAGAAAGAAAACATAAGTTAGTCATAATGGCCTTCTACAATGGACATGTTTCCAAGGTTGTTATAACAAGGTTGTCACAACAAGTAGTAGTAACAAAGTAGTCAGAATAACCTTTTGAAATAAAGGTTGGATTGCAAAATAGTTATAAAAACATTTAAAAAACAAAGACATGGTTGCTATTTCCTGGATCAGACCCTACAGGTTATAGGTTGGGCATAACCAAATCCCCAAAGAAACAGAGGTTTTAATCACAAACAGAAATGAGCCCAGTTTGTCTTCACTAAGATGGCTTTTAGCCAAAGATGGAGGCTGGTTCCTCGATATATTGTATAAATCACATGAAAAATTCCCAGATTTCATTTGTATTTTAAACTTGAAAAGTTCATCAAACTTTGCCATATAATATTTCACAATATTCTTGATGTAATTTTGTTACATGATTACACACTGTTCAATTGTTGTCTTTTCTAACCTTCAGTGTCACTATATATAAAAATGTCGTGATAAAATATCACATATTAAAGGATGTCATGAAATTTCAAAATATCTTTAATATATGGAAATTCTTAAAATCACAGAGTATATTCCTGTTTTATAATTAAACAATTTGTGTATTCCTTTTATCATTCTACTTGTTTATTACATACACTTAAATATGACAGATAGTCAAATACTTGAGAATCCCCTTTTCCAGACAAATTTTGCTTGGATTCATTAAAATTACTTGATCTGATCTTAATTTTCCATGCACATTGGTTAGTTTGTTTCTAATAGTATTTATTACTAGAATTTATTTTTTTATTGATTTTTATTGAGCTCCACATTTTTCTCTGCTCACCTCCCTGCCTCTCCCCTACTAGAATTTCTTAAGGAGGAAAACACCAGTTAGTTCATTCAAAGTGACCACACGCAAAAGCTCAAAGTCATATATATATAAGAGACATAAAAAGCTCTTCCATCATTCCACATCATGACTTTATTTACCAAGGGATACATTCTACATATAGTGGAGCTATCCTGAGTTAAATATACCTGGAACTTAACCTCTCAACCCTTTAAGCTTGAGAAATAATAGTATAATTCTGTGTTAAAGCCACTAATTTTAAGTTCGTTCGTTACTGTGCATGTAGATATTTCTATACTGCCAGTAATAGTTATAAACTCAAGGTCTAGCCTCCTCCACAGTCAGCTGAGAAAATGTGACTAAGTTCTTGCCAATGGGAGAGATACAAACTCCAGGGATCTTTAAAATCTCTTATTCTTCAATTTAGTTCCTGTTTTTCTGACTTCTTAAGAAACAGTAAAAGTTATACCAAATTAGAAAGCTACATCATTACCATGAGAACACTATTTAACATCACCAGATCTCTTATCTTTGGACTGTTAAGAAGAAATAAACTTGTTTGTTACCCCAGTCGTTACCATTAGACATCACATTATTGAATTTGTAAGCACCTCGGCCCATACTGAAATAAGTGGAACATTGTTGAAATAGACATAAACTTAACTTTTCCATAAAACAAATTTTTAATACATATTTGGTAAGAACATATATTAATTTTCATTCATCAACATTATCTCTTCCTTCTCCAAAATGATTTTTACAGCTTTCACTTTTAATTGAAAATAGTTTTTTTTTACTTATAATATGTTGTGATTACAGTTTCACATCTAACAGCTCCTCCCAGAACCCCGCACTTTCCCATTTACACATTTTATTTCTCTTGTTAGAATAAAAATAAACATCTAAAACTAGAAAATATTAATAAGATAAGAACATACAAGAATTGGACAAAACAGAACAGAAAACTAGCAAAATAAAATTCTTAAGGAACAGATAAAGATGCAGAGATGCACAAGCTTGTACAAACAGAAATCCCATAAAAATACAAAACCAAAATACCATAACGTATATGCAATGGAACTGTAACATTAAAAAAGATTCTGACCAAGCATTATAAGAATAAGAACTCCAAAAATTCCATTGAGTTCTATTTGTGTTGGTCATCTACTTTTGGTCATGGAGCCTGGCCTTAAATGTTGTTTGTATAATTTTCTTTAGATTAATTTCATTTTACAAAAAAATTAAACCAGAGGTTCTATGTAGCTGTGTTTATCAGATGGCTTTGGCCCGTCTTGCTAAAATGCTTGCACGTGTTACATTTAAGGGATGTGGGGAAAGAGACTTTTTTCTTTCTTCTATTTTCCTTCCTTCCTTCCCATTTTCTTTCTTTCCTTCACTTAAGGACTCTACTAGGTAGGAGTACTATATCATTTTGTCATTGAGTAGTAATGAAGCATGACTGCTGCAAAGACATGATAGATCAAAGCCACCCCCCCCCAATGATGACCTTGTCTGTGGTTTGAAAGCTCTTTAAAACTAAGCCTATACTAAGCCATTTTACCATATGCCATTCTAGATTTAAACATAATGTTTTGATACTACTTCAGTGTGTAGCTGGGTATCATTCGATATCATTTTAAACAATTAAACATTTTGAGCTAAAATGGGCTGACTCCAGACTTGAACTATTTCACTTGTAATTTCAAATGATCTGTGGGGGAAAACAATTTGCCATTAAACCTTTAGTTTGGACTCAAAAAAATATAGAGTTGTTTGTTTACCCAGTGAGAGTCTGTTGGAGAAAATTAATACTTATTAATATTTATTTGTGAGGGTTACCAATTTAAGATAAACTCACTTTTATATAGTCCTTATTAGTTATATTTATATTTGACTATATTTTTTTTTGTGTTCAAAAGTAAAGTATTTCACTTCTCTTTCTCTCTCTCTCTCTCTCTGTGTGTGTGTGTGTGTGTGTGGTGTGTTGGTAAAAAAGCACATCTCATTTTCAATTATCAATAAGAGGCTGTATCAGTTTTGCCATTTGTTTCTGTTTTCTTTTTCCATCATGCAGAGGCACTGTAGTGCATGCTTGAACTCTGACAGCAATAATACCAAACATAAACTCACATTTTGATATTTTGCTTAGAGTTTCAAATACACTTACATCAATTCACAAAATTCATCACTTTGATCTTTCACATTCTCTTTCAAGTGCCATTTTCTGTAGAAATTGCTTATATTTTGAATCTCAATTTTGTTCTGTTTAGCTCAAACTTCGGGCAATGTGGCAAAGGAAATTCCTTTATTAAAAAATTTAAGTTCTAAAATATTTGAATAAGAAGAACTACCGGCTTTTAGAAATTTTCATAAGTAAGACTGCGAAATAGTCTGATTTTCATGAGTAGAGTGAAATTCTCAGTAATTTTGACAACTTAATAAATGTTTTTAGGTAAAAAGCATTGTTTACACATTTTGTATCCTCCTAGGTAAATTTAAATTACACCTTATTTTTTCGAAACAAATGGTGTATGTGTATGTGTGTGTGTGCGTGTGTGTGTGTGTCTATGTGTTGAATGAGTGTGCATAATTGTGCAGAGGCCAGAAATTGACTTTGATCACTAACCTTCCACTTTATATGCAAAATGTTTCTATAAGAAACTTGAATTTTTTATAATAAAATTAAAACCACCTTGTAATAGCCACTTATGGAGGATACTTATTCTTTCATCAGTTAGAAAATTATTTAATTAAGCATTACACATATGTATGCAAGTGTTTTTCTATTTATTATTCTGTTTGCTGGAACTATAAACTCAGTAGGTGGGGACTTGTCCAGCATGCAGGAATCCTTGTGTTTCATCCAAGCACTACATAAAATGAGTGTGTTGTCATGCACCTGTAACCCTAGCCTTCCCAGAAGGCTAGCCTGGGATATATGCCTTAAAACAACAACAAGAAAGACAGCAACAAAACAATGATGTTCATAACACTAACTTTTCTATAAAAATTGGAAGTTTGTTTATTTTTCACCTGTCATATCCACAGAGTTGTTTGGAACCATGCTATCAGCTTGCTCGCACTGAGTAGGATATACACAAATGACAGGTAAGCAAAAACTCTTACTGAGCCCTGCAGTCTCCCTAATAGACAGAAGGCTAATGCTTTAGTCTTGCAGTTTACAGAATGAATTATAAAGCAGGCAGCTCCTCAAGGTTAGAGACTGCACAACAATCACGAAGCTCTTACGGGAGAATGTTTAAAGCTTCTGAGTGTCACCTTTTAATTCACCGTCACATTTGTGCTCTGCGGATGTCCCTGCCATTGTTTATAAATCATGAAAGTTACACTTAAAGCTGTTATATTTTTAGCTCTTTTTAAGACGCAATATTTTTCATTGGACTTCTCGTGCAGCTTACAGAAATACCCTCTGACAATCACAAACTGTAAGTTATATTTCCTATGAAGTGTAAACATCTTTACAAGAAAAATACAAAAGACGCCAATGTAAAAAAAACACATAAAAATAAAGGGAAAATTAACCTACACAAGATCACAATATCTCTCAATATTGCTCTTAAGTAATTTTACATTAAAAAACCAGAATTTTCTCAATCCTTTTATTGTAGAAACTGGATAGAATTAATACTTTTTCTGCAGTGCATTTCTAATTATCAGAACCACAGTGCCATAAAACAAACTAAACTTGCTGATTCAGAATGGCAAAAGCAACCCCTGGAGTAAGGAACTTCTGAGGCCAATGTTGATTCCTTCTGATCATGTGGACAGGAAATTCAGTACTTTATCTTACTGGGAGTTGTTACTGCAATCACGGCCCCGTGACTATAAGAACAGTTCTTTTGAGAATTAATTTTGTAGAAACTGTTAAAGGTAAGTCTTAACAAGACTGGGGAGTGTTTACTAATCCCTTTGTAGGGTGTATTTCTTATACTCTTGGCCTAATTAGATAGCTTTTTATGTGGAGCCCAGAAGTTTTAATCAAATCTTTCAAGACCATGGAAAGGAGTCCTGAGTAAATACACCATCTGCTTTTGGATTTTCCCATTTTTAATAAAGTATTTTCTCTAAGTATATTGGAGTGAAGTTCACTTCTATGTATTTGTTTTCATGGAAATGTTTTCTTTACACATGCAAAAGTGTTTTCCTGATGCCTTCTTGTGGCTTACTCATCTTCCAAGAAGTCATGCTTGTATGCACTGTGGCAGAGGAGTCCAGGAGAGATACTTTCAAGTTTGTTGAGTGGAACTAATTTTTACCCAGCCCCCATAGAATAGGGTTATTCTTTTTTGACATCGGGAATTAAAAGGAAAAATTAAAAGGAGTTATCTAAATTAGTCACCCAAAAACAATGTCCTTACATGCTCCTCTCATAATTTTCTAGCATCCCAGACGGTACAAAGCGCTGAACTTACCTACCCCTGTTCTGTTAGCTGCCTCTGACAGCTGCTCTGCCAAAATTAATGCAGAAAACTTTCACGTTCTCCAGAATTGCTGCAGTCCCTTGGATCAAATAGGAACTTTCCCACAGATTTTCCTGTCGACTTCAACCTGGAGTTAAGACGTAAGGAGCTACATGCCATAGCCCGCTGACACACAGTGATTTTTTTTCTCACTATATTGAGTCCCCTTCCTCAAGCCTGGCACTGAAAAATAACACACACAGCTCCTGCTGAGGATGCTTTGCTGTATCAGCCCCGGAAAGCTGTCTTTAGGCACTTTCATTATTTAAAGTCCTGATAAGTTGGCTCAGCTAGGACTCACAGCATTTTCTTGTTAAGCAGCCTTCTAGCATGCTGTCGAGCAATTTGGCAGTTACCGTCTCTCAGACTCATTAGTTTTTCCTCTAGGTCACTCATTTGCAGATTTGAGCTTCTCAGGGTGAAAAATAGCTTCCACATTATGCTCGAGAAAGGCCCGTGTCTCTTTGAACTGATGCTTCAAAGGGTCTCAGCAAATGGGTGTCATAGGACACTCTCAATCCATGATCAGTGTAGATCTCCAAATCAGAATCTAATATGACTAAATGTCCATTGAGGCATTAAAACAGAGTTTGCTTTGGTTAGACTGTAAAGGGCTGAGGAAAAGCAGATCAGGGAAAGGGAGAGAGTGTGGTCGATCACTTTAGTTTGTCTAGGACTTAAAGCTTCTTTTTCAAATGGGCTAAAATGTAGGCAGTCCTGGTTAAACATGACTAGGATATTCTATTTTTTTTATTCAGAGGTAGCTTCCCTTCCCTCCTACTAGTGCATTTTGGGAAAAATTAGCAAGGAAAGCAATGTAAGTAAAATATTTTCCTTCTGCTAATTATACTATTTAATGGGCATTGTTATTTCCAACCATTTCAAATTCAGCATGGTCTCCAAAAGCAAAATTACCAAAGAATTGGAGAGTGAGGCAGTTGATTTGTTAATGGAAATTGATGTGCTACCAAAAAGACATGAGTTCAAACCTCAGCATCCACATAATAAGTTCTCGAACAGACCTGTAACCTCGGCCTGTAGGAACTGTAGAAACTAATATTACTGAGGCTTGCTGGCTGCCACTTTAGAAAAAAATCCAGGGTACATAGTTCAGAAAGAGATCTTCTTCAAAGGGTTAAGGCAGAGAATGATAAAGAAACATGACACATTCCCTGGTCACCATAAATGTGTGCAGCAGTGCACAGTACCCAACATACCCACACAAATCTCTACATGTAACAAGTACATGTAGACCACACACACAAAAAAAAAATTAAAATAAAATTGTTTGTAAGCATTGAAAAAACAGTGATATGGTCTGACTTTGATGTCTTTCAGTTTCAATTTTTTTTAAAGTCTATTGCCTGGCTTGTCATTCTATTTCGGTTTTCTGTGGAACCATTATAGATAGGGCCTGCATCATCAATACAGGCTAATAGGAATAACCTGTAGGTTATACCTGCCCCTGGTTTCAGCCATGGTTTCCATCATCCTCTACCACCATATAAATAACTGCTGCCATATGCTCTCCCCACCATAGTCTGAGCCGTAAGTGTCTCCTCCCAGAAGTTGTTTCTGTCAGGAATACTGCCTTGGCAACACAAAAGTAATTAATGCAGATACATTCAACAGTACATTCTGATCACTCCACAAACTAGCACTGCAATGCAGATTGGTCAACGAAGTATTAATAGTCTCTGTTGACTGTGTCAAATTCTAAACTCGTGGTAGAAGATATAATGGCTTGTTTGAATATCACTTCAAGAAAAATAATAAAACAAATAAAACCTGGATCTTTTATTGTCTATAAGTTTGAGCAATATAGAGCAAACATTTAACTCACCACAGTACTAATGCCTCAAGGTATACTAGCACATAATAAATAAAAATATTACAGGTAAAACTTAGGTAATAAAAGAAGACAACATCTGTGTCAAAGGAAACACTAAGAAAGTTTAATCTGCATTGTTTGACCTGAAAACTTTCACAGCTTGTTGAATTACACTGCCACCTGTCACAACTGTGCTTGCGATTCTCCTAAAACAGTAGGAGTTTGTCACATAAATGCGATGTGCAGGTTTTAAATTATTGCAGACCATGAGGCCACCACCAATGAATGTGAAAGTTTTCAAAACAGAAATGACAGGGCCTGTGTCTTCTGAAGTCAAGTAATGTTCCCTGTGGGTAGCTGCCCAAAACTCCCACAGTGTGATGCAGCTTTAAAACATTATCATCATCATCGCTCTTACTGCAAGGTGACCAGTGTGAACTAGCGAGATGGAATTCATAAACACTCACTTTGCATAAGCCGTTCATTTACAAATAGTACACAAGAGTATTGAGTCTGTTTCCAGCGCTGGGTGTAATAGGTGACCAACTGGCAATACAAGAGGAGGGCTTGTATTGTTAGAGTATCTAATCAGAGGCATTTTCGTTGTTGTTGATACCTTACTCATTCTCTCAGTCTTGAAAATACATGCTTTTCAAAGCCAATTCATTTTAGTCTCCCGGTGGATCTTTTCCTCCTAGACCTTTCACTACCGTATCTTCCCATGTGGTTTCCACACTCCAGTCTCTCCCTACTGGATGCCTTTCTCTTCTGTAATCCTCAACTTAGTCTCTCTACCTGAATGCCTAACTCCACACTGAAATAATCATTGAGCTTCCTGACTTGGTCTGTCCTCTGAAATGATCTTTCATTTATTCATGCCCAAAGCCATTTTTCTGTGTTTCAGAAATGAGTCCTGTTTCATGTGTTGAAGTTACACCCCTTAAAATATCTGCCTAGCTTTTCATTACATTTATTTCAGCATCTCTCATTTTAAAGTAATTTGTTTTTGTTGATAATATTGGTAAATACAAGCAATTACATATAATATTATACATATAACTAGAATATGTAGATATATTCTGAAATTGCATATAAATTCATAACACACAAAATAACTGTTTATATTTATGTCATAATCTCCCAACATATGTGTGACTTTTCCTTTATTCTCTTGACAGGCATTATCCAGGATGATGGCAGACCTACTGTCAACACTCAATTTAAGCCATCTGTGTTTTGAGATGCCTTTCAGCTTATATAAATTGGAACTAAAAGAAACCTGACCATTACAGAACTCAGCCCACTTTTTTTTTCACAGATGAACAGACTGAGGATGAGAAGTATGTTCCTTTAATCTAGATATATTTCCTGTATCACTTAGACTTCATGTGAATTAAAATCATGTGGATTCAGTTACATGGATTAATAATACTCATAAAATTACTTACCAAAGTGTCCACCTGGGCGGGACAATGAGTTTTCTTCAGAAAGGGACAGAAAAGCACTATTTGGTTCGAGAGGAATTGAGGATCATGAGATAGGTTGCAGGTGGGAAGAATTATTGTATACGGAGGTGTTTCTTTTCATTCAACTGGTAAGACTCAGCAGTCCAGTAGATACAATGTTCAGACCATTTGTATGCAGAACATTTGGAGAAAATTCTCCATTATTTATTCTATCTTGATGACCGTGAAGCTCTGTACCTAATTTACCTTGTATCATAATTAAGGAAAACTATAACTGCAGTCTTCAACTCCATTACAGACCTGAGATGTGTATAATATTATTGAGTAAAAAGAAAGTACAGAACAAACAATTTCAAAAACTCTAGAAATGAGAGAAGCATGGACTGCCTAGTCACCCAAGTTTCCTCTGCAACGTTGGGGCATCCGTCTTTGGTCTACAAGTGCTCAATATTTAATAGACTGTTTTGATAAGCTGGAATTTTGATAGACTCTCCAACCTTGTCCTGGCAAAGTTCAGCAGTCATTTTCTTTTGTGTCCTGCTTGTCCAATTTGAACAGCACACTGTGAACAGTCACAGCAAGTGCAATTATTTTTTGCCCAACCAGCTTTGGCCATAAAGAAAGCAAACTACATATGGAGGCTTTTTTGATACCCATCATTCCTTTTTTAAAGTAAATTGGTGCTAGAAACAGAGATATATCATTGAAATGAAAGGTCTTAAGCTATTTGAACATTTTAAATGACAAATTCTATATCTTTGGAGTGTTTGGAGATCATCTATTTAAAATATATGGTTTTTTTTCTTTTTTTTATTGTTGAAAGAAAAATTTACATTTACTCCCCTTGGTCCCAGCCCTCCCGCTCCCCCACTACCCCACCGCCCTCCCCCTGCTTCCTTAAGATGGGGCAAGATACCCTTCCCTATGGGAAGCCCTAGGCCCTCCCCACTCCGTCTCGGTCTAAGAAGATGTGCATCCATATAGAATAAGTTCCCAAAAAGCCAATACA
>JAQHUG010000142.1:2496396-2507150 GCA_028555095.1 Dicrostonyx torquatus
AAAGTTTAGTAATTAAAGTTTTCTGTTATATCGTTTAAGTATCATAGCTGAAACTTGAACAGCCTTACCAGTTTTTTTTTAGTGTCCAAAGGCAAATCACTTTCTAACTAGACCCAGCCTTCACAAATTAATTCACCTGCCTTTTTTAGGCAGGTAATAATGCAAAGTGTTTAGAAGCTTCCAAATATATTTTCCCAGGAGAACATGGACTAAACAATCAGTTTTCAAAAATGTATTGTTATTGCCATGTGTTAAAGATAAATAGTGACTTTAGTCTTTTGAAAAATTGTCAACAAATGGTTCCCTCACAGATTAGAAAGTTATATGGCATCTCCATAACATACTTTCAAAACAAAAGGTTTGCCCTTTTTTGTTCCCTTGATTAATTTTATTTTCTCAGAACTGATTAAAATATATTTCATATGTGTTTAATAATTTTCCAGGAAATAGCCTTTCAGAACCTTACCAATATAATACTCTCCAAAATTTTAAAGTTTTGACACAATAAAACAGCAACTGAAAATCTTGCTTAGCACATTTTTCTGTTTGAATATATATTTGAGGGAGTCAAATTTTATGGCCTAATTTGATTTTTTCATGCTCTTAGAGACACAGTCACAGTCACAAAGGAATTTCATCATGTTGAATTAGCTCTAACCAAAGTGTTTTAACTGTTCGACATTGTAGAAGTCATACTTCAGATGAAACACAACATTTTCAATAAAAGGATAAGACTTCTCTGTCTAGTATATTCACAGAGACAAATCGTAGGCTTTTGGCATTAAACCTTAAGGTATGAAAGTCAAAACCTCTAGTCTCATTCAGTGATAGGTTTTAAAATGAAAGAAAAGGATTTGAGTTCTCAATGACAACTGTCATGTGATATTAAGGAGTCTTGGAAATTGAGAGATAGGCATCCATTCCTGTCTTATATAATAGCCTAATTTGTGTCAAGCATAGTAACCCAGACTGTAGCTCAAGGCCTATGAGCACTGTAACAAAGATTTTCATTCACATCTTTATACCCACTGTTTTGTGAATAGTGGATAGACTTGTCTTTTATGTCTGTGATATTAAAATCATAGGCAATGCAGGTTGCAAGACAGAGAGGAATCAAAGGAATCAATATCCCGTGATGAAGCAAGCACAGAGAGTATGTGGATACAGAAGAGGTTTCAGAGGTAGATGGTTTGTATTTTTATTTCTTTTCTTATATGCCAGTTTGCAATGAAGCAGAGAATTGATTGTTCTAATTTCTGCAATTATGAACCAATGATTACCTCTTCTTTCCCAAATAAGACCCACAAAATGTTTTTTAATTACTCCAAATCTTTGATTTTACATACCTATTATATTATATTAGTAAGTTTTGTGGGGGCTAAGATTATACAATTTGGCTGCATGTGACAGTGTGCTTTATTGAATTTTATATGAGTGAAGCCCATCCAAGTTGTGCCACTTTTAAGAAGTGTATGTTATAGTGGTTCTTTCTTTTGAAATCTGTGGAGGAGAAATGCCGAGGATTCTGATGTCTTTTTTCTTTCACCTTTGAGTCACAGTTGTTGCTCAACAACTTCATAGTAAAGCGACTCTGGAAAATCATTCTTTCGAGCTGCTTATTGCACCCTTTAGTCCTGAGTGCATTTTGTTCTCCTCCCTCCATTGTAATTTACATCTCTGTGTTCTTACAATTAACTTAGGTAGATGAAGGTTTCACCACACCACAGGAAACATATGACTCTGCTTTTGAACTCATCTCTTAGTTATGCTCCTGGACATTTTCATCGTTGTTCTGGTAAATACAGTAGTTTAGCAGCAGCATCTTCTCCTCCTCCCTCTCTAGTTGTTTGTTGTTTATTTTTTCAAAGTTTTGGTTTATCATTAATAATTCTGTATCCTTTTCTCTTTTATTTCATGTTTCTATACCAGCTTCTGCACAGGAAGGTGGAATGACCATATGGATAAATTTGCTCCATAAATATTTCAGGGGCAAGATGAAATATTTGATGACAAAGAGAAAATTCACTATGTTCTAGAAGCAAATAATAAATTAATATACAGACAAAAAGTAGGTAGGAAGTACGGCTTTTCATCTCACAGGAATGACACATCTGTCTACATATCAAGTTGTCTTTGGGATTTGTTTGTTCTGTTGTAACTGATGGTTGAACATTCAGCTTCACTCATGCTAGGCAAGTTCTCTAGCCCCTGTTTATGAAATATTAGTATAACCACATTATATTCAAAGTTAGTTGTGTAAGGGAGGTGACTCTGAACAATAAAAATAAAATGAAATCAGTAATAGGACAAGTGCTTCAGTGCACACCTGTAAATCTAAGCTCTCTCTTTATTTCTCTCTCTCTCTCTCATACACACACAATGTGTGTGTGTCTCTCTCTCTGTATATATATGAGAGTGGAGGGAGGCAGAGAACAGAGATAGACAGAGGTACAGATATACAGAGGACGATAGAGAGATTGAGACCTGGATCTGGACTGCTCCACAAAGCTTGGTTTCTAGTGGATGGCATAGTAACACAGGATGGATGAAAATTCAGGAGGGTGGATATAGTTAGAGGGAATAAGCCAAGATTCTCATGAAGAAGATATTAAGATCAGCTCCCATTGCTCTCTCTTTAATTTTCTTGCAACCATGATATGAACAGTCATCTCTATCAAACCCTCCTGCACAGATCCAAAGAAAGCATGAAAACTGCCCTAGATAATGCCATGGAGGCCAGGAGTCACAATAAATCTTTCCACCTTATGATTATCTTGTTTTTGGTCACAGTGGAAGAAATCCATCCAACACAAAAGTTGTGAGTAGGCAGGACACTAAAAAGTCAAAGTTCTTCAAGATATCCCCAGGAATCTGTAGAAAGAGAAAGTTTAGAGACAAATGACAAATTCATTGCAGAAAATAAAAGTGCTAAGGAAGTGTGCAGATTTAACAAGCTATAGAATTTCAAACAGTATACTTGTGAAACTAAAGTTTAAGTTTCCCTCACAAAGATAGTCTAAAAATGAATTTCTTTAAATTCCAAAGTGGTCTACTCCAGCTAAACAATTCTGCCATATGTTGACTTAGAATCTCAGTCTCTGATTTCACTCCTAGTTGACAATGATTACTTTACCTGTCATGCTCTGGTTCCAGGAGACACTTTCCTACTCTACCCCACACTAGGGTCTGAGATTTCCTCCAGAAAGAAAATCTTAAAGTTAGGTCCTCCTAATTTGCTACTTTATTGGCTATGGAACTCTCTTAAATGTTGAGAGTGCTACCTTTACTTAGCTTAGCCCCATTTCTGTCATTACAGTGGTGGTTATTGATCCTCTAATTCTATAATAATTCTATTATATATTATTATAATTCTATAATAATCTGTTTGGAAAGCAATTCCCTGAATAATATTTTAGAACAGGGGAATTCCTTCACTCAGGTTAGAAGGCATTTAAGAGGGATTTTGAGAAAGACACTAAACTTTGTGCTCATAAGTAGTCATACCTTCTAGGCTAAAAGACACCAAGGATTTATGTTCTTTTTCTTCCAATTTCTACTTATAACCCATTGAATTTTAATGAACATATTTATGGTGCATAAAACTTGTAAGAATAGTAAGGTACAATTGCAACTCACTGTGGAAAATCTACTTCTAAATCATCCCCTTTAGAACTGTTGGCAGGCATTCCCTACACTGTGTATGTATTTTGTCTGCCTTCCCAATTACCAGAGGCAACAGTGAGTTGTGAATTATTTGTACAGCAGAACAAGAGTTGCTGGCTCTCAAGTGTAATATTTATTTCCTTTTATCTATCATTTGCCCTTTATGTCACTGCTACATGTTTTAGATATGACATGGTTCACACATTCAAATTTTAAAATGTCCATTTTTGTGTGATAATAGTGAATATGCTATTTTTAAAAGATGGGAAATAGATAAGAAAATGGTGGAAAAGTTTCTTTCTCTTGTGACATGTGAGTTCTTCAGTTTGCAGGTCCCACAAGTTCACATGGTAACTCATAGTTAGAGTCTTATAAACCTTTTTCAATCATTTGCTAAGGCATTGGTATCCATATTCCACCTCAAACTGGGTAATAACTACAATTTAGCTTGTAGATGGGTTGAAAAACAAACTCTAAAATATATTTCATTCTTTATTGCATCCCATGAACTGAAACATACTCAGTACTATGGCTGCATCTAAATGATAGGGAAATTGATACTTTTCCCATAGCTCAATAGTTATGCACTAGCTTAGAGTTATACTCTATCAATGAAAGATAAAAAGGGATATGAATAGCAGAAAACAATTTTCTATGTCCATATATATAATATATGTATGAATATCATATATATGTTTATATACATATTTGTGAAAGAAGCTATGTAGCATATAAATGTAGATTGTAGAACACAAAATCAGAAAACTAAAAAAGTGGAAAAGATAAAGATATAACATTTGTTATGAGAAAATGTCAAAATTTTTACCTTCAAGTTCTTTGCAATGTAGTTTTAGTTAGAAATTAAGTAGAATGTTTCTATGTATTAACTTCAGACATTTAAATTTTAAGGTTAAAAATCACTCAATTAAGAAATTAAGCAAAAGTAATAATAAATCTTATGTAATGTCAATCGTTGTAGGTCATTGGTTTAAGTGTGTTGCTTGTCTTAACCAGATAGGTACGTGGTAGATCAGAATAGCTAAAGAGATTAGTGAAGTAAAATGACAATGAATAGTAACAGAGTCTTGACAAGATAGGAAATAGTAAAGATAGGATGTATGGAAAGTAATTCAAAAGGAGAACATGTTTCTAAGAGAGGTTTTAAAAAAAGAATTCTAGAAAGAATTGAGTAAGATGATATTTTCAAAAGGTAACTGCTAAACTTATTGAGGTATTATCGAACAAAATAAAATTAATGTTTACTACAATACTAGTAGAAGAAGTAGAGTTGATACTTTTGTGGGTGTTTTATGTGTGTATGAGTCCAAATGTCTTTATAACTGAGAAATGACTTTAAGATACTCACTCTTTTTATCTGCTCATGTATTATATGTTTAATATTTGCAAGTACTCTGCTTGCTTCTTTTCAATGTTATCCATATCTACTGTTTAAATGTAGTATCTTCATCCCATACAATATCTTGAATATATTTATTGATCTTCAGTTTAATTTTTCTGTGTAGGATAATTGCTGTTAGCATCTGTTTTAGGACACTAACTTTTATCTTTTCCTAGCTCTGTTCTTTTTCAACTTAAATCCATTCTTTTTTACATACTTTTAATTACCAGTGTCCATGATCCTTATTTCATAGATGGCTTTATAAAGTCTCATTAATTTTATAAAAATGTGGCAAATAAATTTTAAAGGTCCTTCATGGATTATAATTTATAAGTCTAGTATATCTCAAATGAACAAACATAACTAAGTCTCCAGGGAAATAGCTCCAGTGCTTCTTATATCTAATCAATGTGAAAATACCTGAAGGTTTAATGGCTGAAAACATGAGAATAGTTAACCTCCCACCTTGTATTGCCACTTAGAGGAAGTGATATTAAAACACAGAAATTGTCAGGCTTAACATGGACATATGAGGAAATTATATCCCGTGAAGTTAACAATCACCTTTTTAATAAAATCTAGTTTACTTCTGTCTTCCCTGCGCCCTCAAAAATGCTCCACTTTCCTGGCTTCCCTTCAAACTCTCACCTCTTCTAAGGGACTTTTCCTAAATCTGAAGTTCATTCTTCTTCTCTGTTTTCTTTCTTGCCAATTTCAACTAACTGCATTTAGTATTTTAACTGTCACTTTTCATTCATGCAAAAGACTGCCAAATATATATATCTCTAGCCATAATTTCCGCACTGTGATCTTCGTGTGCTTTTTAACTTTTTAAAAAGGAATTTGATATACTCAATCCAATTGACATATAACTCATTGTGTCAAAAACAAAGAAAAAGCAAATTAATTCTTTCTCTCTGAAGTACACAGAGTTGATCAGTATTCTGCCTTTCCATTAAAGTATTCTTTTGTTTGTCAGTTTTGACACCATCCAATCATTTATCAAAAATGTGTAAACTAAAGAACAGAACATGACATAGTAGTTAGTTTTCAGTTAATAGTATGATACGCATGCAACACCTAGCTTATTGAGAAAAAGGGATAGTATCTCTTATAGCTGTGGAGGGCAGTATAGATCAAGCAATTGGTTGCTTTGAGCAGCAAGTGAGCATGCCAGACGGCAATGACACAGAGCATATAACAGAGCTAAGTGTTCAAAGCACAGTAAGAAAGCAGATGAGAAGACAGGGTCCACAATCCCCAAACACTAAGAACTATCCAATAAACATCTCTGCTTGGATATTCATAGCATCACCTAATAGTATCCACAGGGGAGCAAGCAAGCAACACAGTGATTTCTAGTAAACATTCAAAATTCAAGTTCTACATTGACCCTAACATTTACATCTCTTATGCAATACATTTACATCATTACCGTTCTTTAGTGTGTATTTCTGTGTGCTTAGCTAAGCCTACACTAAGTAATAACTTGTGTCCCATGAGGGAAACCATGGAGGGCTTGTTCAGGGAGTCATTATTATGGAAACTGTTCCAGTTAGTGGAGAGGACCCAAAACAGGTGTTTGCAGTAGAAGACAGTAAGCTTGAGGTTTCGCTATGAGAAATACTCTTTTACTCTGTTCTGAGAAAGAAGACGGGGATCAGTGGAGACAAAGACTACCTTGAAATACAGTTGGAAGTTTGATATAGTCTAAGGCATGGAAGTCTCAAGGGTACAATTTAGATTCGGTACAAGGTGCCAAATAAAACCTGCCCTGAAGAGGTAAATTTGTAAATTACCTTTCCCTGGAGCTGGGTAATTAGTGAAATGGTCCAAGGAGAGATTTTAGAGGTAGACTAACTTTTAGGATAGAGTGAGAAAGTGCTTGTCCAGAAAACAAGCCGAAACACAGTGTTAGTGGAAGAGGGTGATAACAGAATTTCACTAGAGTACAATGAGAACTCTTTATTATAACCTCTTTATTATATAACCTCTTTATTATATATTTTCCTTGTCTAGGCAAAGACTGAACAAGCCTTTACCTTAATTCAGCCTTTAGAAAATACCAGTGTGGGAATCTTCCTAAAATCATTTCTCTACTATGTTTGTAATTTTATGCTTTTCTGCCTCACAACTAGAACATTTTTAACAGGACAATTGCTTGATTTCTACATACCTTACAGGTTATTTTGATCCCAAGTCCTCATTCCCTGATATTGAAAGAGGTGGTAGGTTGTTATGGTTGCCTCCAAGTGACCTCAGGGAGTCAGGGGTTTTTAAGAACTGATTTTGTTGAATATTGTGTAACAGAATTTACAAAATCTGAATGGAAGTTTGAGCCATTCCGCTGAACTATTATGTCTTTCCATTTAATCCCAAGATAATAGTGCAGTAAAGAAGAAATACGCTGTCTCCGTGGCAAATATTGCTGAAATACTGGTTTTCTAATTCAGGATACCCATCTCCTGAGCCCAGAAGCTTTGCAGTACAGTTTGCTATTCCAGAAAATAATTGCTCAATATGCTAAAAGAACAAAATCAAATTACCTAAACAATAGTCAGAATGGTTCAAGCAATAATAGATTTTTGTTCTCTTGTTTATGTTAATGCATGAAATTTTATATCTGTGCGTGCTCCTGGAAAACTCATACACTACAGAGGAGAATATTAACACAGCATTTTATTGTGAATTCAGATTGTAACTGTGTGGGGCTATTAAATACCTATTAATTTGCCCCCTAAATCTAAAAAATAAGAAATCAGTCTAGAGGTAAGCGAAATCTTCTGCATCTTTCTAGAATGTTCAAATCCTGAGTGTTGGGAATTGAATCAAGGGAGGTAAGCACTCCACAACCGAGCTGCTTTTGAAGACCACGTAAGTAACATAAGCTTCATAATCCAGATGAAAATAAGGTAAAGAACTATTTTTAAAAATGGCCAAGACTTTTGTTTCCCTGTAACTGTATTAAAACTGCAAATAGTCATGAAATAGCAAAAGGTGATAACAGATTTGAACTCATTGCTGTAGGTAATGGTTTTGAATGGGAAACGTATGCCAAAGTCTTCCTTCATCTGAATCACTATGGCAACAGCTTAGATTAACAATAGCAAGGTGCATAAATGTAATATCATACATTGTTGTTTCCGGCCTTATATGACCATCAGGTACTTAGATGTGAGGTTTTTTCCTTTTAGTATGTTTTTGTTTTCCTAACACTAACAAAAGATTGAGAGAAAAAAATCAGGCTTAGTTAATTTATTACCACAGCTGAATTCATGTTTAGAGATTGCTTAGAGCCATATGGCAATCTCTGCCAGCCAACGAAAGTTTAAAAGTTTGTCAAGAATGTCTGAATAGTGGCCAATCTAATCCTAACTAGAAACGACTGTCAATTCTTGGAAGAACCATTGGCATTAAGAAGGACATTACTGCATCCATCTTGATACACCAGACTTGCCTCACTGAGCCACCATGGTCTCTGTTCCCCACACAAGTTTACGGCATCTGCAATGTAAATGAAACCAGGAAATGCTAATCTGGAGATTTATTACGAGATCCCCAAACTGTCATAATTATATAATAGAATCTGCATCCTCAATGGGACCATCTCAGCAGAATCAAAAGACACTTTCATCTTGAGCACTGTTTAGTCCTCTCTCCCTTGACGCTAATTAGCTACTCCAATATTGTAGCCACCTGGACCTCACCAATGAAAGTTGAGAAAAAGCTGCACACTTTGTACTGATTCTACTCCCTCCTTGGCTTTCTGTTACGTGGTTCCCTCCATATACAGTAACTTCTTCATGTTTGCTGAATTTGCTCAGGGCAATCACTAACTAGAGAAAACTTGGAATTTACCTGTTTTTGTAGATGTTATACAAAAAGTTATTAATATAGGGGTAGCTGATTTAATTCATTTTTTGCTGTTACAGTATCACATATGGGTAAATAACAAATAATAGAAGTTTATAGGCTCATAGGTCTGGAGGCTGTGTAGGTCAAGGTTAAAGGGCCACATCTAGTGACATCCTTCTTGCTACATCACATGAAAGCTTCACATGCAAGAGGGTAAATGAGGGACTCAAACTGTCCTCTGTAAAATTACCACAGTTGTGATAATAGTAATTTTACTGAAGAGTCCATTCATAGAAACTAGTCTCCTTTGAACAATGCATTTCTCCACTGTTGTTACACACAATACTTTACCAGGATAAAAATGTTGGAGAACATACACAAATCACAGCAGTGGGTCTAGCCACTGCTTTGAGAACATCTTCATATCTATAAGACCAAATTGCTCAAAATTCCACAATGTGATAATACAGAAATAAATGGAGGAAATGGAGAAATAATTTGGAGAATTAACAGCACATATTGATTCTAACTTACTAGTTCAATACTGCAGCTTAAATTCATATTAATCGTGCTACTCTCTTTTAGGTTTGAGAATGTTGTCCGTCTTTGAAAACCATAAAATCAACACCACCCAACTTCAAGGTATCTATAAAATATACACACAAAGAAAATGGTAATTTTACCTCATTCTCATGTGGGTGAAGAGTGTTAATGTATTATTAAATATCTATTAACATTTTTCTTATTTTCCTATCAGTCTGGAACTGAGAAAACAAATTTGCAGATGTGGTCTTTAGTTTTTCTGTCTCTTTTTTCTGTCTTTTTTGAATTTACTCTTAACAGCATTGCATATAGTAAAAAGTGATATTTTAAATAAACACACACACGTGTTTACATAGATAATGCATTCGACAATTTTGAGACTGAGAATGAAATATTTTTCCCTTTCCATTCTAAAACTCACTAACAGAAATATGAACATTATTTTCATTGCATGAAAGAGGAAGTGGAGTCACAAAGAACAATGATTGTTTTTATGATATCACAGTGTAGAAAGTAGAAAATATCCGAAGGAAATTTATAACGTAATTTATATTCAGTCATTGCTCTTTAGCTGCTAGTACACTTGAGTGAAAATTTCCCTTAAGCCCTATTTTTCTTCAAGGGCTGAAATGAAACATTCTACAATGTTGAGATGGATTTGTATTTATTTCCCAGATGGAAAGTGAGACCAGTGTCTAACAAGGATATTTAGTTTGTGAAACAAAGACAAAAAGCAAATAATTCATAATACATAGAACAAAATAAAACTAATAATAGATATATTTGCTGTTGTAAGATTCTGAAATCTAATAAAAATCAGAGACCTAAAATTGGATGAATAGATACAGGATAAATAATATAAAATTAATTTCCAGATTTCAATGAGCTGAAAGTATATTATAGGATATATACTCAAACTTTTAAGATAAAAATTTTATAAGTAAGTTTGAAACTTTACATTAATTTGAACTGCAATGTTTAATAAACATATTTGGTATTTATGTATCATATTTGTTAAAATCAAGAGAGAATTTTAGACATTAGAGTTAGATAGTCTCCCTGATATACAGCAGAGGAAAGATGGTTACCTAAGAAAGATAGTAATATTTCAAAGAGGGTGGGCTTCTTTCTCACTTTCCTGACTTTATATAGATGCCTGGAAGTTTAAACTATAGCTGTGTAGGTTTTTGTCTCCCATCAGCAGGCCTCCTGCTGATGGATCAGTTCAAAATTCAAGACCACATCAAGACATGTTACAGAACTACTATGGACTAAAACTAGCATTCTATTTTTT
>JAQHUG010000142.1:2508034-2522459 GCA_028555095.1 Dicrostonyx torquatus
TGCGACTTTGTCAAAATAACAAACCAATATTTAATATTAAAAATAGAATAGAATCAATCCAGAGATTCTACAACAAAAAGTTCTTTTTGTCAACTTAAAAAGGTGAAGGCAAACATATAAAAATTGTGATATGTTCTCTAAAAGATAAATGCCATCAATGAAGGAAGACTCTGTGAAATGTAATATTTGACTTAGCAGTTAAAAATTTCAAACACTCTGTAATAAATAAAGTTAAAGACTAAAAAGAAATGATGTTACAATGAAATAGTAAAATATGGTTAGTACTATGATGGTGAAATTTTAATAAAGATATAGAAATTATAATAGGAAATCTAATGGAATTTTAAGAACTGTAAACAAAACTGACAAAAGTAAAACTGCATCAGATAAGCTCAATGGCAAATTCAATAGCATCTTTAAACCTGGCTTGTTCATTTACTTTTAATTTTTCATTTAGTTGATCAATTCTTGTATTTGAAAGGACTGAAGTTTTTCTACTGCCTGGTATTAAAGATCTTACAAAATAGAATGTTAACTTAAAAAAATAAAATGACACTAATTTATTCTCACACTATAATGGTCAATTGAATTTCCTTTTAGGCCTAACGTAGGATTTTTAGGATCTTGTTTTCCACAAGTCATGACCTTTTTTGCTATTATCTTAGGAACTTTATCATTACCAGCCAATAACAGAATTATTATAAAAGCCATAGCATTGAACACCATTTCTGTATGTGCACCTGTTTATTCACCGTGACTTGTGTGCACCATAACTTGAGCATCCTCCTTTCCAATGCTGTCACTGTGGGATGAGTCCTCCGCAACCATTTTTCAGTGACCAAGAAATACTCCATTGAGTATGTTCCATGATCAAGGTAGCTGCACAGTGCATACTTCATGAGAACTCACAGGATGGTGTCATACATTCATTTCTCTCTGTCCAACCGATCACTATACCCTGGAAAATGCACCCTTCACACGGCACACCTACATGCCCCCATTGGTCATGTTCTTTGTTCAGTCCCCTATTGTCTTGTATCTGGATTTAAGTAGTGACCCAAAAAGAAAGTCTCACGCTATTTGTTTTCCACAATATAACTGGATTCATTTATTACTTATTTATTGCTTTGTATGTGTATTATATGCATATGTGTTTATATGTAGCATATGTGTGTGTGTGAAATTGTTCAGGTATGCTTACCTGCATACAGAGACAAAAAAAGAAGATTTTTGGTGTCCTGATCTATAATTTTTCTCTTTTAAAGAGATTCTTTAGCAGGAGGTGGCAGTCATCCAGCAATCCCAAGTGATCCTCTTGACTCTCACCATGGAATTACAGGTGTGCATGTCCATGCACAGATCACTACATAGACTCTGGAATACTTAAAACCAGGTCCTGATACCTGCTTAGCAACAGCTTTTACCCACTGAGACATCTCTCCAACATTATTATCACCATTAATGGCACAGGGACATATTTCTTCTGCATGTATTTGCCTTTCGGGAACCTATTTTATATGGATGCACACCTTCTTAGGCCGAGATGGAGGGGGGAGGGCCTTGGGCTTTCCACAGGGCAGGGTATCCTGCCCCATCTCAAGGAAGCAGGGGGAGGGTGGTGGGGTCGTGGTGGAGCGGGAGGGCCAGGACAAGGGGAGTAAATGTAAATTTTTCTATTAACAATTAAAAAAACCCAATAAAAGAAATTGTTATTTCTTTCTGTTAACACGAGCCAAGTTCTTTCAACTAAGTTTTCCATAAAAACCACAAATTCTAGAAATGACTTACGGTTAACTGCCACGAATATGTGGATTTACCTTCATCTGTGACCACTCATCACTGGACTCTGTGCCGCCATCCTTGCTCTTCTGCAGGAGGAAGTTCCATTTCCTCTTTGATCACACCACTTTCCTTCAGTTGTCCTTCAGTTCTCAGGTGAGGTGTTACTTACTCAGTGACATTTTCCCAGGCTAATCTCCTGTCGCTGCTCTGTGATATCTTATTACCACTTGTCTTTCCTCTGGAGTGCTATTTCAAGTGTGCTTAAATAATTAATTGAATAATTTATTGTGTAATGTCTGTTTCTCCTAATAAAATGTGCGCTTCAGGGATCTTTAGAACAACTTCCACGTCTCCCTTTCTGTGTAATTTAGAGGCACTGTTGCCTGGAAAGAAGTTGATGAGAGGGTTTACTTCAAAGTGGAGATTAGTTAGAAAGGCTTTGTCCTCAATATCTTGAGTTCAGGGGGGGCATCCTTCGTGTGTGGAGCTTCTGTGTAAATCCAGGGGCATGGTACCTGGGCTATGAATAGGTATCTTACGGATTTAATAAGACAAAGAACATAACCTAAATTAATATTGAAACTAGGGCCTTTGTAAACATATACCAAAACTGATACTTTCCCTATATGAAGAAAACTCACAGAATAAACTAACCTGGACTCTTAGGGGGCTCACAGAGACAGAAGCATCCACCTTGTGGCCTGCATGGGACTGACTTATGCCATCTGCACATACGTTACAGTTGTACAGCTTGGTCTTCTTATGGGAATCATAACAGTGGAAGCAGGGGTTGTCTCTGCTTCTTCTGGATTGCCTCCATAGCAGAGGAGGTGCTGAGTCTTACTGCAACTTGACATACCAAGGCTGACTGATGGGGTTGTTTTTCCCTGAAGAGAAAGGAAGAGAAATGGATAGGGTGGGTGAGAGGAGGGAGGTTGAGGGAAGGTTGGGATCAGGGACTAGGAAAAGAGAAGGGAAACTGTGATCAGCCTAGGAAAAATTAATTCAATAATTAAGAAAAATAAGTGAACAAACTGAAAATACAGTTGAAATTGGTTCAACAAAATTCAAAATATTCCACACTGATTTTTCATCATCATCATCATCATCACCCTCATTATTTGTTGTTGTTTTTAAATCACGGGTTTGGACTAGAAATGTGGCAGTTTTATGCTATCTTCCATCTGTATCATATAATGTATGGGTTATCATGTATTAATAACTAGGAATTAAATGGAAAAATACATTTATATTTTCTTTACAAACTCTAGAATTATACATGCAAGTTCATCACTAAATATGTGAATGAGAGAAAGAGAGATACAAATTGATTCTAATTTATGTCTGCAATGTACTTAGATTTGGAACACATTTATTAAACTGGCAATATATTCTATGGAGTTCTGTCAATATCAAGACCATAGAAGAATTTCAAATGATTCTTAATGTATCAAATGAACAAAATTAAAAATATTCATAATTAGAATTAGAAGAAACTACTTATATTTCAAAGTCTAATGTGCATATTACACGAAGTGTGCTTGACTTTCCATTTTATACATCTTCACTAATATAAAGTTAAATATTTTGTTTTCAACATGCAAATGAAGGTGTATATGAAACACTACAATATATGCATACATTCATATCGGATTGTACACATGCATACCTGATTGTACTATTCAGTTTGTAAACATTTATTTCTATCTGAAAGGAATTGAGGCAATATATTTCAATTTCAAGCCACAGATAGAGTGCTTATTGGCATAACCACAAACTTTAGATTTTGATTCCCTATGCAGTATTTAAACTCCCTGTTTAATGAAGGAATAACACCTATTAGCACAGAACCTAATGCTTCTAACTAATAATATTGACTGCTGCCTCAGATTAAAGAATATAAAAACAGCTAAATTAATCACCTATACCATTTCGACTGAACAGCAAGAAATCATGCTTACCAGACTATCCCACGATTATATTCTAGGGTTGTGGGGAGAAGCACGAATTAAGAAGTCTTATATCTTCCTCCTGGTAAAATGCCTGAGCTACGTAATTTTTATCTGAGCAATGATGCAAAACTAAGGCATTGGTCAGCTCCAATGCTTATAGAGGCCCTGCTGAAGAAATCTTTTTTCATATACCTGGACCTAGCCTCAGATTCCTTCATTTCAGAGGCCGCAGACGTTTTGTGTAAATGTCGATGATAAGTTAAGTTTAGGCAGTTATTTGGGGTAAGGAAGATGAAAGTTTGGAATAGGCCAGACGAATTTAATGAATATCTAAACTTCTAGTAGGAATATGGGAGCTGACAGCAGCAAAATTACAGAAACCAGAGAAGCCAGAAACATGAAAGTGGCACTGGATGACATCCTTAGGATCAAGATTTAAAAGGATGGAATGGGATCTTCTGCACATCCAATCAGTCATCTAGCCAAATTGCAAGTGAATTTACCTCCCATGTAAAACTTTGGAATTCCCACAGAGAGAACTTGGAAGGCAAAGGCATCCCTAGGTGAGCAGTCAGAGCACCTGATTCCTGTATAATTACATGGAATGAGAATTTGATACATGACAGTAATTACCTAGCTGAAGGTGCAATTAGCCATTTGTGACCTCATTCTGAGTGGCAACTAATTAACCCTTAATGTCAAAAATGTCAACCTTCATCAAGACACCAAAGAAAAGTACTACATGATCAGCTAATACTTGTTCCAACCTATTAATGGTTGAATCTGTCATTACAGAGGTGAATGTTTCATTTTTACATCAACCTGTATGTTAAGATATGAATTATGCTCCATTTTCTTTTCTCTTAAGGCCCGTCTCTTTCTTTATATTTGTGTGCATAAAAATTCTTCACGAACATAAAAATAAATTTTCATATGCATCTACAAACATCATGTCAGTAGCATAAAATACAATCAAGGAGATACAAAGAGAACTGTGAAGACCTGGTGGTATACGCATTTCTTTGTTTTAGAAAAGTCACAAAATTAGAAACAGCTGAAATAACACTATAAATATTGTCATCATCAGCATCTCTCAATTGTTGGCCAAAATGGAAATTGGTACTAGGTACAAATGTTGAAGAAATAAGGTATTTTCTCTTTGGTATTTTTTTTCTAAAAGAATATAATCACCATAATTTTTTCACTTATTGGCGTAGAGTTGGATTCATGTAAATTGCTGTTATTTCCTACCTTTAAATGCAAGCATTTGGGCAGCTTAACCTGATCTATGCAAGTTTTATCCAAATAAAGTACTTCATTCTTTTTTCAAAAACCTAGGGTTTATCAATATTTTATAAGTAATAATACTAAAATTAATTAACATGAATTCAAATCCATTTGTTCTGAAATAAATCCAATTACTCAATAAGATCACCATGACACATATTTGCTTCAGAAAATGAAAATGAAGACTAGAATTGATAAGTCATTCTTTGGGATTTATCACTGAAAAAGCATGAAATGTGCTACTTAAACGTGTCAGCTCCTTGAATTTTCTCCTCTATCTGCAAGGTTGCTTCAAAGGTCTAACCTTAATCTACGTAATTTCATTTTTTATAAGTAGCAAACAATTTTCTCAAGTACGTCACAATCTTATCTTTGTGCAAAGATAACAGATACAAAGCAAAGAAAAAATATACAACAAATGTAACAAACACATGATGGTCTTTAACTCAGATGTATAGTACCTCAGATTTTGTGGTCTTTCTATACAGAAGTTCAGAAAAGACAGATTTTTAGAATTTACCAAAATTAACAATGTCTTTTATTATTTACAAATAACCCTAAAGCCAAATTTTGCTTTGTGTTGAAAGGCAAATATGTATGATTTCATTTACATTAATAAATTGTAAATCATTTAATTTTAGTTCATGTATTTCCAAAGATATTTTATGGCACTAGCATTTCACCAAAGCAGAGGGAGAATCCATGAGCAGAAATCACGTTAAGATGGAAAATGCCCCAAGAGTTCTACAATGCTTCAAACTAGCATGGGAGAAACGTTAAGATAGATTAGTGATCTAGCATTCAGTTCTGTGAAATTAGATGCTGAGAAGTTGAAGCACTAGATTATACAGTAAGTTTAAGCTTAATTTTTGAGGGTTATACTAAATAAATACTTTTGACCATGGTGTATTGTTCTGTGTTCCCAGCAGTATGTAGTATGGCTCCACATGTTCTTCTCATCCACAAAAACCCTTGCTCACTTGTATTTTTGTTGAGAGTCATCCTAATAAATATGTGATCCTCATTAGCATTAACTGATGATTAGTGAAGCACCCACTACTATTTGTCTTCTCTTAAATATCTATTAAAATCATTTACTTTTTAAAATTTAAATCATTCATACTGGTTTGTTTTTTTCACCTATGCTTTTAGTGCCATCCATCAACCCACTGCTAAGACATATGTCATAAAGATACTCCCCTCTTGAGTTCTTTTAAATATTTAATAACTTTGGGTATAACATTTAAGTCATCAGTCCATTTGAATTGATCTGCATCTGTGCTGGAGTTTTAAAATTCTTAAAAAGTTTTCATTTTGAAATTAAGAAATTGGAGGCCTCTATCTTTATTCATTTTTTTCTCTTTCTCAAAACTGACATGGCCATTCATTGACTTTACAACATCACAGAATTATATTATCATTGTTTTTCAGTTTCTTAAAATTTTATTTCTTTATATATTATCTGTAGCTGTTTTACCTTCCTCAGAGCGGCTGTGCTTCAAAGTCCTAGTGGTGTGCTATTCAGGCCTTAGCCTGGGAGGACTTTAGTTTCTCCAGACAATGGCTCTGTTGCTGCCACTAAAAGTAGCTTCAACTAAATCTTTATTCTTCTCCATCCTTAGTTCAATCCCATGGGAGCCTGGTTCTTTCTGAATGGAGATGGAGGAGTTTGTGGGGTGAGGTGAGATGAGGAGGAAAGGAAGTAGAGGAGGAAACTGGTCAGTATGAAAATAAATGAAAAAAAAGTTAATAAGTAACAAATGTAGCAAGCAAAGATATATAAAAAAAATCTTTATTGTTCTATTAAAACTACAGATTAAAAGGCTAGGGTGGAATCCTACAAGCTCAGACAGTCAGAGTAGCAACTGGTTAACTTTCTCATCGCTGGCATCCTGAAGCCTCTTTCCTTCCATACAGCCTAACTCATAAACCTACTTACGTTCCTCCCTGCTACTTCCTGTCAACTAGTTGCTAACCCCACCTCTCTGAACCCATGTTATTTAATTAACATGAACACAACATATCTATACATCGTCAAACAAATGCAGCCTAAACAAATGTAACATATTTTTGCTTAGTTACAGAAATATTCCCCAATATGTAGGTGTGTTTATTTGCATATGACACTTGGGCACCTGATGTAAAGTGCCTACAGAGGCCAAAGGCATTGAATCCCCTGGAGGTGGAGTTGTGGATGATGTGAGCTGTCTGATGTGGGTGCTAGAAATTGAACTTGGGTCCTGCTAACAATTAAGCCACTTCTCTAGGCCCGATTAAAAATGTCTTCAATTTATTTATTTATTTACTTTTTTTTCATTTCTTTTTTTAAGTTGTGGGGCAGGAAAGTCACACCTGTTGATGGCAGAGGACAATGTTCAGGTGTTGCCTTCCTTTCTACACCATATGCTTCCCGGTATGATTCCAGGTCATCAGGTTTGATTTGTCTTGCTAGTCTCTTCTGGGTTCTGTGTTTTACTTTTGCTTTGTTGTATGTGATTCAATGAGATGGTTCAGTGAGTAAAGATGCTTGGTGCACAAGCCTAGAGACCTGAGTGTGATTCATGGACTCATGCAAAAGTGGAAAGAGACAGCCAATTCCTTACAAAGTTATATTCTCACCACCTACTTGTTTGGAATATATGCCCATGTACACATCATGCACACACACACATGCAAACACACAAATGCAAGCACATGCAAACACACACGCAAACACATGAACACATGTATGCATGCACACACAGATTCAGGAATAATAAATGATATTTTAAACTTGAACCCTCTCAAATAACCCATTTATTTATTTGTTGCAATATTTATAATACCCAGGTGGGAGATTGGATATCCTGCCACTTGTGTTATATACATATAGTGGAATACTATCCAATATTAGAAAAGAAATTATGAAAAAATATAAAAAACCTGAAGATATCATGCTTAGAACATAAACTAATCCCATAAAGACAATGCTACATGAGTCTGCTTATGTGAGGTATTAATGAGAGCCAAATTCACATAGCAGGATGGAGTTTGCCTGGCACTGGTAAGTGTGGTGTGTGTGTGTGTGTGTGTGTGTGTGTGTGTGTGTGTGTGTTGAAGAAATTAGAGGTTACTAATAAATAGGTATGTAGTTTCAGTGAAGCAACATAAGTTAAAGATTTGCTACACAGCAGTATACTTACACTCTGTAATACTGGACTGTATATTTTGTCATGATCCAGGCTAAATCTTATTACTACATGAAATGCAGTTGTTTTTAAAACTTTTTGTATAAGTAATTAAAGAGGGCACACCAAAAGTTTAAGAAGAAAAATACTGCACGTAAATATAAACCATCACTTGACAATGAAATCCAACCTTAGATGATAGCAGTAGATGTTGTCTTTCCAAAGGTTGAGAGCTTGCCTCTGACTCCTATTTGTTCAGGTTGGAAGGGGAACTACAGAGCACAGATGGGAAGCTTAGCAACCACAGTAGTGATGGCTTCAGCTATAACCAATGCCTGCTTTTGTTTCTGTGTCCAGATTTCCAGGGTCCAGATAATGCAGACTGCTGCCCAGGCACTCACGCTCCCAGCTGCTTTTGTGGTAAAGGGCATCTCTGGCTTCTCTGACTACCACTTAATGGGGTGTGGCTGGTCTTTTATTCCAAATTATAGTTGTTGACTCAAAACCTCCTGTTTTCACATATCAGTGTGTTGGCTGTGGGAAAAATTCACACATCAAGTATGTATCCAAGTGGCTGATTTGGCTTTCTAATTGAATTACACAGAGAAAAAAATGTGTAAAATCTGTCCACAGTCACACATTTCATATGTGTGAATACAAGTCATTAGTCATTCAACAAGGTTTTCAATATTGGTACATTAGATCTGGGAGCTTCTTATAATTGTTTGCTGGGTAAATATTTTAACAAATAGTTTATAACATCTGGCTCTAAATTCCAAAATATAAGCTGGGACTTATTATTATAACTGAAAATATTGCTGGAAAAGATAAAATTTTGTCACTAATGAAAAATTATGAATTATTTTTAAGCATTTAATTAAATAACTTAATACTTTTGGTGGATATGAGTTCATATGTAAATTTTGGATTTTTCTAGTTTTCCAAATATTTACTCTTTTTTTATTTTCTAATTTAACAGCATTTCCTTTTAAAAAATGTATGTTACTCCTCTTCATGTATTGAACATTCAAATTCCAGAAATACTGTCTATACCATCAGAGATCATATTGCATGAAGCAGGAGTGGGAGATTTTAAATAAAGATACTTAAAGGTATTTTATTTATAAGTATTAGCTTCAGTTTTAAAAACTCTATTTCACTTATGAGAACACATGTTACCTCAAAGATTGAAATATATGTTTTTGTCATATTATTTTTCTTTTCTTATGTGGAACATCATAGAATTTTGCTCTTGCTTTTACTTAACAGGTGAACTGTAAGAACCATAAAGTTTTGGATGTGGAAAAATAATAGAAATGTCCATACATAGGCATTGTTATCCAGGACCTTACTTGTTTATTTTATTTCTTTTAGAGTTTGACTATGGAGTTTCTTTAGTGGGAAATGGAAGGAGGAAGGGGAGAAGGGAAGAAGGGGGAAAAAGAGAAAGACAGAGAAACAAAGAGATGGGGTGGAGTAAGGCAGTAGTTACCTCTTCAGAAGAGAGAAGGAAAGAGGGCCACCTTATATTTTAAATATAATTGTTAGTACTCTGAATAATAAAATATTTATCATTGATAGATTATATACAATATTTATATATATGTATACATATATACACACATATTGTATAGAAGATAGTCATAGTAAAAGCTTTAAGGAGAATATGGTCTTTGCAAAATCCTTTAAGAATTGTTTAAATGGGAACAATATAATTGAACAGTTTGGGAAACTCTATTGCATGCATGGTAAGATTTTGAGACAAAGTATCCATACTGGGAAACTAAACATTAAACATAGATTCATATATATGACAGAAACTCCACACTAATATACATACTGTGATGATTTGAGTGAGACCCCACTCACCCACAATAGGTTCGTATATTTTAATTCTTAGTTCCTAGTTGGTGGAACTGTTTTGGAAGGACTAGGTGTCATGACTTTGTGGGAGGAAGTATGTACAGAATGTGAGCTTTGAGATTTCAAAGGATCCAGTTTCTGTGTTTGTATGTGTGTGTGTGTGTGTGTGTGTGTGTGTGTGTGTGTGTGTGTTCGTCATGGCTGTGGATAAAATGTTAGCTCTCATATACTGCTCCAGGACCATGCCAGCCTATTTTATGTCAAGATCCCTATAACTAAGTTCATATACACACCCTTTTGAACGCTAAGAAAGGCCCCAATGAAAAACTATCTTCTGTATTAGTCATGGTGTCTCTTCATAGCAATAGAAAATTAACTGTGATATATTGAGGCAGAAAATAAAACAAGCAAACTCACAATGCATAAGCAAAATTGGCCTAAATAATTTGTCAGCAAAGCAAAAACACAATAACTAAGGAGCCCTAAGTTGCTGCCTGCGATCCCTCCTGTTAAACAGGAGCATTAAAGTTAGATGTCCTCAACTGAAGGAGTTTTGGGAAGAGGCCACTAACCTTGTTCCCTGAATCTCACCTAAAAACATCTGGGGTCCTTCTTTGTGGATGAGAGTCCTTTTCCTTGCTGGGAAGAGGGAAGTCCAAGAAGGTAAATGATGCTGTAAAATAATCGCACACCACTACAGAATTAGGATAATAAAAGGGTTATTTATTTAAGATCACCATCCTAAACAATATTCCTTTGAGCACAAACAGGAACAGAGTCTAGCAGCCAGAGCAGGAGCATGGTTCCAGCTGCTTTTTAAACTATATGAGACCACACCCAAGTGGGCTGATATCTTAAAGGCGCTTGGCTGAAGGAGCAGAATGTGCTCCCACAGAAGGTAAATACCCCCTTCATTCTTTGTGCCCATACTCTTGGGTGTCATTGCTTTCATTAAATTTGACACCACGGACAAGTGCCTAAGGCCTTTAACAAACACTGCTTTGAGCAAGAGATGTATTGGGGGCCCCTTGCTATATCCTGAACCTTCTCATCTGAAGACATGGTGGAGCCTCTGCCTAAGCCTCCCCTCATTTTGACTCCCAATTTGCCAAGTGCAAATCCCTGGGAAGATATTCAGCCCTATGCCCCCTATGGAGACTGGAACCAGGTCCACAGCAGTGTCACCTGTCCCTAAATCTCCTCCTCAGCATAACAAGCAATCGCCTACTGCCAACAGCTACCTGACCCCGCCCCCCCCCATCAGTCCTTCTGCCTTCCCTTCAACGTGGGCCCCAATGCCATAGCTCAATCTTGGGTCCCTACTCCACTTACAGATTCGACCCTAATTAGAACCATAGCTAAAGAGTCCGGTCCTGATTTCCCTTATTTTGAGCAGGTACTCAGACAATGGGCCACACAGCTTTAAACCCATTACGATTGGTACTCTGTGTTTATGGCTTTTCTTGATCCCTCAGTTTTCCTCCAGTGGAGCTCAGCTTATGATGATGCAGCAGAGACCCAAGCCCATACAAATTTGCAATTTGGACTTAATATTACCCTAGACAAGCTCACTGCCCGTGGACAATACAATCATATATATGAAAATATATGATTGGCCTGCATGTCTATTACCAGCAAGTTCTGACCTGGCCTTCAATGCCCTCAAATTATGTATGCCCCAGGACAGTGTGGGCTATGTCTGCAGCCTTTTTCGACAGCTGTAGAAACATTTGCTGATTTTTTTTACTCAAGTCATCGCTGTCATTGAAAAGCAAGTCCCGTCTGGCTCCACCAAGGATATCCTTGTTAAACAGCTCACCTGGGAGGGATTTAACACCAGCACCCACAATGCTATTGCACCTATCCAGAATGAAAATATTCATAAATGGGTCTTGGCTGCCTGTGATATTGACCTACAAAATGGGCCCGTTTCCACACTCATGGTCTCTATTAATGCCTTGGTTAACACCAAATTCCCAGCTGGCACAAATGACACCCCTGACCTGCCAAACAATACTTGCTGGGGATGCAGACAGCCTGGCCACTTATGCAGGTACTGTCCCGAATGCACTAAATCCAAAAAGTCTATCACTGGGCATGTGACTGTAGAAGTTCCCAACAGCAGTCTTTAAACTTCAAATGGGGTAGCCCTCAAGCCGGCAAGTAAGAAGGAAAATTGACTCATCAAACCTAAAGGTCTTTTGGACTTTTCCCATTTTCCTCACTCCCTCATGATGACCATTTTCCTAAATGAAAAACCTGTTAAAGGGTTGGCAGATACTGGCACCGATGCCACCATTACTTCTGCCAATGATGCCAAGGCCTTCCTACATTGGAAGCTCAAGTTTGGCCCCATTATTATTGGGTTGGGTAGCAACTCCACCTCTAAGACCACACTGTTCATCCAGTTCATTGGGAAAACTTCTATGGTAACTAGGGCAGATACTGCCCTATTGTGTCAGATGCCCCTGCTGCACCATTTGGGGACAGGATCTATTACAAGAAATGGGCTCTAACCTTACTACTAATGATAAGGCCTTTTATGAACACACAATGATACATGACATTATGGGCCAATCATGGCAACAGGGCTGTTGCCACCACTCCACAGGCCTGAAACCTTGTTCTGCGGGCCACTGACCATCATTCCCGCTTAGTTACCCACAACCTGTAGCTCTAATTGACTCAGAAACAAAACAGCATGGATGGATCAGTGGCCTGTTTTGAATTATAAACTATCTGCATTGAAAGATTTGGTTAAGGAGCAACTTTCCCTCAGTCATGTTGAACCATCCCACAGCAGGTACAATACTTCAATATTGCTTATCAAAAAGAAGTCAGGCAAATATTGCCTGTTACAGGATTTGAGACAAATCAATGTACAAATGGAAAAATGGGTTTCCCCCGGGCATGCTTGCCACACCTGGGTGCAACACCCCCAAGCTGGCATATCTTTGTAATAGACATTAAAGACATTTTTTTTTCTCCATACTGTTGGTGCCACAAGATAGAGAGCAGTTTGCCTTCATAGTATGGGAAACTAATGTACAAAAACCAGCCCAACATTATCAATGGAATTTTTTATCACAGGGCATGAAAAAATAGTCTTGTAGTCTGTCAGCTATATGTGCAGCAAACCTAAAAATACTGCCCATAACATATTCATATGGATGATGCTCTATTGGATCACCCAAATTGAGAAAAAGTTAAAAAAAATACTACCTCAAATATTAAATAGTTTAAAGACCCTTCATCTTCTTATAGTCTCAGAAAGAATAGAATGGATTCCCCCAATTTCCTTTTGGGGATATCAGACAATAGATCAACTGAAAGTGTCCATTGAGGTATGCCCAAAGTATACTTATGTTAAACTTCAGGAATCATGCAGCATCATTAATTGGTTCAAGCAGTTTCTCCTTATTCCTGATGGCGAAATGAGAGGTTTGATTTCTTTACTAGAAGGCCACTCCTCTCCCTTCTGATGTTACAACTTTGACAGAGAATGCAAAAGGCATGTTAACAAAGGTTAGCCAGCTTGCTTATTCTGCCTCTTTAAAGGGATAGGCTACAAATACCCTTTTAATGGTGCTTGTCCTATGGGCAGAAAACAGAGTGCTGGGGGCACTCTGGCAATCTGACCCCCTAATGTGGATACAATTATCTCACTCAGAATTAGGGAGCCTTACCTCCAAATTTGATATAGCCTTCATTATTGCATGCAAGGTGCGAATGCCTGTGAGGAAAAATCCTGGGATGGAAGCCAGACAAAATCATACTCCCCTTCTCCATACAAAATACTCTGTTCTTAGGGACAGACACTCTCAATTTTCAACAAATGATGAGACAGGTTTTCCTGGAATGCTGCATAATTATTTCCCTCAGGACAGACGACTTTCTGCCCTCCCCCTTTTAGAATTAAAGATAAAAAATTATGGCACACCACCAATAATAACATCCCCCAAGCCATGATAGCCTGTACAGATGCCAATAAAACTAATTTTGGGTTAATAAAACGGGAACTAATCATAAGGAAAGGGCTTATACCCAACCAAATCCTGGATCAGTACAACTAGGGGAGTTATTGGTGGTCCTTAAGGTATTAGAAATTACTCAATCAGAATTCATAAATAATTTTTAAACAGTCGTTATGCTATGCAAGCAGGCAAAATATTATCCTTTGCAAATTAAAATCTCAAAGAGACCCCGTTTCCAAAACCATGCAAGTCATTCAAGATTCACACCAGAGCAAGGGATTGTGCTACCAAGGTCCAGTGGAAGGGCAGAAGGAGGGAGAAGATGAGCAAGGACGTCAGGACAGATCCCACAGAAAGAACATCGCCCCCATGACAGCTGGAAGTAATTCTAGAGGACGAC
>JAQHUG010000142.1:2523602-2538907 GCA_028555095.1 Dicrostonyx torquatus
GGGAGGGCCGGGAACAAGGGGAGTAAATGTAAATTTTTCTTTTAACAATAAAAAAAAAAAAACCACTCCCTGAAAAGGAAGCTGGCCAAGGTGTCCTCAGAAAATAAAAAGGATCCTCACCAAGCCTTGGTGGAGGTCCTCTCCTAAAGAAATTTCTTGGCCTTTGAAGAGGAGCGCCTTAGCCCTGCTTATAAAAACTGGGCTGCTCTCCCCAAGGAAACTCCACTCCCACTATTAAGATGGAGAGATCCCCTAACTAATGTCTGGCACCCCTGTAGATATATGGGCGATGTTACGCTTCTGAGTTTCCACAGAGTCAGACAAAGGCAATATGGATTCTGAATCGAGATATCCGACCTGCCACAACCCAGGAGAATATTCCAGAGGATTCTTCACTGCACTAGTGCTGCTGATGTTGTCAGTCGTTATATTTGCTAAAGATTTGTAGGCTCCTGTCCCGACCCCTCTGGTACCCATGCCAGCAGCCACAACGACCCTTTTACCCCCAACTTGTATACCACAAATGTTTCACTGGGCTTCTTTTTTGCTACCCCTATAAGGCTGTTAATTTTACAAACCTCCAGTCTAACCTATCTGAGGCTTTGATACGTGCTCTCTAAATTATACAAGTGTATTCCATTATATTGGTATGCCACGGGGGACTTTCTGGGTAGGTAATTCTTCACAGGGCACTATGTGGGGCCTAATATAACTACATTCTCCATAACAGCAAGTAACTCAAATGGCACAAATCAGGCACAACGGCTTTTGGCCTAGTTTGCCAAAAGTTAGTTGACTATGATCACCCTACTAAAGTTGAACTGTCCGTATTTGGGGATCATTGTATTTCTCATACCCGGTTACTTGTTGGGAACCTATTTATTTGGATGAGAGCACCTTGGGCTAATGATTCAATGAGTCACAATTTTTCTTACAGAAATCACACCCAAGTCAACAGACCTATGTCTGGCAATTGGACCCTTTGGGGACACCGTGCTTGCATGGATATTAGGCCCCATCTAGTCATACTGGGAGGTGACTACTATAATGGAACCTTTAAGGAAAAGTAAACTTTTGAAACATCTGTCCAAATAACACCAAAAACAAATTTCACATTCAAAACCACACCAGTTTGTGTCAAACCCCCTTTTTCTTTCTACTAACCATTGCTACTATAGTAAGCTTAAATTGTACCTCAAGCCTTTGCATGTTGAGTGCCTGCTGAAGTTCTGGCAAGGTCCCTTGCGCAATTTTGGTACCTATACCTGCATCCATATGGGTACCTATTAACAACATTACCCATTTTCACAAAATAGAACTTATGAGTCCCACTAGATTAAAAAAGAGATTTTAGAATAACTCTAGCAATGACCACAGCCATCCTGCTTGAGGTGGCTGGAGAGGCAGCTGCCACAGCCTCTCGTATTCAAACAGGAGCCACGGGTAATGCCGTGTGGCTACCTCTAAGCTCTGATCCTCAGGCAAGCTTTATTTGTCAGATTATCATAAAATATCACTACACTTACTAGCAGAAATTTCTCTTTTCTACTATTATGCTGCTCTTGGTGAGAATCTTCATTTAATGCCCATAAACCTCCTCCCTAACTTTTCTTCTTTGGGACACAGCATCACCAGAATTCATATAAAATGAGATTTCAGGACTCTTTTAATCTATTCACAAAACTGAATTTTCTGATAATTTGGTCTTCATGCTCAAACATTAATCTTAAACATGCATTATCATCTAGAGTTTAATGGCACAGTATTAGCTATGATTAGTTCAGGACCTCCCTGATTTTTTGTTACACAAATATGTGTTGACCTCATCATGAGGCTCCATGAGGGCAATCATATGGCTGCAGTTTTTAATCATAGTGTTTCCCTGGTCATTAGTAGCTTAGTTTGGGGATGATAAAGTGAATAATTTTTGTTACATGAAATGAATTTTCTATTTGCAGACTAAGCAATCCATGAGATAGCTGTTTAACCATGAAGAGACATAATGCAGAAACATTCCATTCTTTTAATTCTCTAATATCTACTACAATATCATCTACCAATTCCATTTAAAAACTAAAGCATCTGAAAAAAATGAAGAAATTTAAAGTATTTATTTTGCATTGAATAACTTAAGAGAATAGAGGAAATGATCTTTGAGACATAACAGAACTGATGAACATATGAACTCACAGAGATTGTGGTGGTATGCACAGGACCTGCACAGTTCAAACTCAGACAGGATCCCTTTGTGACTGAAGGGAGTGCACACAAGCATGCATCCTTAATCTAGACACTATCTCCAATCGACAATTGCTTGCAAAGAAATTTTATTTTTACCCAGTGGAATTTCAGGTCAATACTTTAACCAACTTAAGAACATTCCCTATACCCAGCAGTAAATGATCAACACTAAATGAACTCAATAGTAATTTTGTAGGTTTTTTTATGCACCATATTGCTTTATGGTGACCTTTAAAAAATCCTACTGGTGTTTTGACTGCATATTATGGCTTCTGATTTTCTGACTTTTGTTCGTCTGTACCTGTGTTTGTATGTATTTCTCATGATTTTCTTTGTTGTTGTTTACTTTTTCTTTCCAATTTGTTTTCTGAAGAAAGAGAGAAAGAAGGCTTATAATTGGATGGCGGGAGTTAGGGAGTGTTTTATTATAGCAAACTGAAGTCAAAATTAATTAACTATATTTTGTGAACATGAGATTGTACAATATAATTTATATAGATTAAACTCAATCAACACTATTGAGTTTTTACAATAAATTTTGAGCAGTCATATTTATCAGTTCCATGATAAATTTTTGGAATTCTGTAATACATGAAAGAATGCTAATTGAGCATTTAAAAATAAAATATTATTACCATACCCTTCTTTTCAAGCTTAAGACTTTCAAAATAATAAACATTTACAAGAAGTTTCTTAAAATTATAGGAAAACTTTCACAAACTGAGCAACCAGAACTTTTAGAGAAAGAGATTCAGAGTGATGTTTTCCTTCTTATAGAATGCACTACACCTTCAGGATAGTCAACACTGCATGGCAATTAGGATCACTGGTCCTGAGAACACCTGGAGCAGCCCTTGCATTGTTGAAGATGGAAATGGGATAACGTCTTCACCTGTAAAATGTGATAAACTCTCCTGCTTCAGGAGCTATGTCCTTTCCTTGTTCCTTTTAGTATTGAAACCTGTGCATTGTAATAGGACACATGGATTATACTTTAGAATTAAATTCCTAATCTTAATAGCCAGATGCTATGTGGGGGAATTCAGATCAACAGCATATATGTGAGAATTATTTCTAAGTCTCCTGTGAAATGAAGGTGGTTTGCCTCTTCATTTATCAATCAGTGCTCAGCTTCAGCAAAAACTGAAGCAGCTCTTTGGATGCAGAAGTAGAAACTGTCCACTGAGGGTGATGGAGCCTATGCACGTCTGGGGCCTGGGTGGTTAACACAGAGGAGAGATCATATCCCTGCATGAACTACCAAACACGAGGAAAATAATTATCTATGTTCTCTAAGGCATTATAATTTTGTGCTCCTTCTTTTAGTCCTTTAGTATATGTTTGTACCATAAGAAGTACTACTTTATAGCATTATGATGAGAACAAGTGTCCTACTGTGTGCAATGTATCACAAGCAACACCTGGCAAATACTGAATTATATGAAAGACTTTGGCATTACTTCTATGACTATTGTTATCAGTTTTTAAAATAACATGCAACCAGAAAAACTCCACTACAAAGAAAAACCTAGAATAATTTATTATTAAAAAAGAATTCTAACACCCATGATTAAGTACTTAACACCATATTGACATAATATTGACCCAGATATATTTTACTTTTCAAAGTAGCACAAAAATATAGGGAAAATAAAGTGAGATAAGTTTTTAAAACTATACTATATTTAATGTATTCTATTTTATTTTCTAATGAAGAAAGTATGAGAAAATTGAATTAAAATGAGTTGATTAATAGTGTAGTCTTTGAAATTGGCTTTATATTACAGTCCTGAAACTTAAACCAGAAAACTTTAGAATTTTGTGTGTTTACAGTCTTTTCCAGTAAGAAACTATCAGTTCTTCATGCAAGACGCAACAGCCACACTTTTTCGGGGGGGCCAGTGATGCAGAACACTGCTCTAAACCAAAACTGATGATCACTGCACCTTGGCCACAGTGATTGATACTATAACATAAGTCAACAAATAGATGACATCTCTGGCCACTGCAAACATATATTTAGGGAGAGTGGTATCTTCATGAAGCCTATCGTTGTATCTAGATATATTGATACCGCTTTGTATTTATCCCAAAGTGGCTAAGGAAATAAAAGGCTATAGCTGTTGCTTGAAGACATCACAAAGAGCCTGTGCAAAGATGAAATCCACTGAAAAAAACAAAATCTAAAGAATTCAAAGTGAGGATTCTTATAAACTCAAGGAACCCATAGACTTTTCAGTCCTTCATAAACCACCTTAAAAGCATTAATTAGTTTGATCTGGTCCTTATTATTGAAAGTTGAAATCACGAGTCCCTTTGTGATCATACTACGTTTTTGTGTAATAGAATAAATAGTATGGGAAGCACGCTGATTTATATTTAGCAATGAAAGTCTAGGAGTGGTGATATTTACAGTTCCTAAGTCACTTTTAGAATGCTGTTCAAAGAATTTGCATGTTTTTGTATATAATTAACCTATTTTATGCCTCCTTTTAAAATTAGTATCTTTGTTCACTAAAAGACAATATATTGTGTTTGATGATTTCCAGAAGCCTGCAAACATAGGAGTAGCTCACTTGGACAGCATCTTTAAATTCTTTAATTTATAGATAAAATACCTGCATACTATAAATCAAGATAAATCTAACTGTAGTTAGTCCATTTTTAGCTGTTTTGGCACTTAGGAAATCGTCTGCCTGAATGTGAAAGGTCTGAAAATGTCTGGCTATGAACTTTGTCTCTTAAATCATTCAAAAAGAATTCAAACAGAGTAAGCAAAGCGCAGAACACAATTAAATGGTTTCCATAGAATAGTGAATTCAAGATGAAGAGCAGAGGAGTACTGGGAGAAAGGAAGGTTAGCTTTAATTAAAATGGAGCCTTGGGAGTTAAAATGGAACTATTCCTGAAAAGTCAAATCCATAGGGTGAGATTTCAATGAGGTCTAATCACAACCTTTGACTGAAGAGCACACTAGGAGAACACTTGAGTAGACACAGCCTCTGGCCAACAGATGCCTCTCACACACAAAGAATGACACCTCCTGTGCTCTTTAATCCCAGAGTCTCTTAAATAGTCACCGTGGAAAAATTCATGAGCTGATTTTACCTTTGTTAACCATTTCTCCTTTGATGACTGGCTGGCCGTTTGGCAACCATAGATTTCTATGTAGAAGTAGCACTGCTTCCAGATAGGATCACTGGTGTGAAAAAACGCAGCTCTCGTTACAGATAAGGATCACTCTCAATAACCTTCCCCTGTGGTCATAGAACTAGCAAATACCAATTTGCTTAATGAGTTAAAATTTACATGTCATCTTAATAGATACTGTGAGAGTGAAAAAATACAGAAAAATGTCATTAGTAAAAGCAAGAGGCACATTACAAAGGAATACAACGGCAGTGGCATTGATACTTTTGCAAGAACAGTAACAAGAAGTTTTATCACATTTGGTTTGATTCCCTCCAGCCCCCACCAACCCACCCGCATTCAGATATAACACTATGGGTTCTGAGTTATGAATTGACTTCTGTGTCTTCCATATTCCGCTTCTGCCGTGAAACCTCTTTTAGTCTCAGTGTTTTCATGGTATAAATAGATATCTTTATCTCTTAGGCTTGCTATGGGGATTAGGAAAATGTGAGTCAAATGTTTTCAGTATAAAATTAACTTAATGTTTCTGGAAATCATTCAGTGAATAGAAATAAAGCTCATTATTGGTACAGTGATTAATGAGAACTGCTGAAGTGGGTGCAGTCTAAATATTGAAGATTCACCTAGCAATTCCTTTCTTAGTTCTATAGCATGTAACCATAGTTAGTGTTGTGGAAATATACTCATGACAGCTCTACAATATTCAACTCCTGTTTTATCGGCAAACTTAGGTATCAATAAGAAATACAATCTATGAAGGCAAAAAAATCCTCATTGATAATCAATGTAAGGGTAATTTGGAGGTGAAGGTAGCTCTTTTCTACTTTGAAGTTCATCACTTTTCATATATAGCAGTGTGTCTGAACATGCCTATGGGAAGTTATATCTCTGTGGATTTTCTGTGCTTCTTGCAATAGCAGTCCTTTCAGCCTCCACATCCTATGGACAACTCTTCTCAAGTAGAAAATCCTTTGCTTGTCCTAAACTAAAGAGACAAACCCAATCCAGTCTGTGTAAAAGCTCTGGATGACTCCAAATCTTCCCTTATTGGATCTGCTCATGGTCCTTCATAGCCCAAGCACTAAAAAGTTATTTGGTTTCTTCATTGTTAAACATACAAAGGGTGAAGCATAGAGTTTTTAACACTGCCATTTTAGAAAAGGAAATAGGAACATTTGATTATTTACAGTAATACTCTCAGTCTTCTGAGGCAATCAAGGTAATGACCCCATGTTGGCAACTGGAAAGATTCTTGACTGGATCCTACTTTATTTCACATCACAGTGTTCTTCCTCATGTTCTTTCAATTGTTATCATTACAGTAACTTGGGGTTGCTTGAGATTTGGGCATGAAACAAATTTTTATTTTCACTTATACATATATACATACATACACACACAGACATACAGATGCATACTCACACACAGAAAGACACACATAGATGCGCACACACACACACACACACACACACACACACACACACATTTCTTTACTTCTCAATATATAGCCACTAATCCAAGGCAATTGATGTTTTCAAATTTTAAAAAGTACTCAATCATTATTTAAGTCCCAGGTAGAATTCGAATAGTTAGGGCTTATTGAGTTCAAGTTTCTATGGATTCATAAATATCTGTGTTTTATGCATTGGAAATCTCTTTCTCATTCAACAGTCCAGGGAAGCACTGAGGGCAAAACATCTCTTTTTGCACGGAACTCTTTTGAAGTGAACAATATTCTAAAACCTTAGAGGTAAGCAGCTCAAAGGCCAATATTTTGGCCTCAAAGGACAAGTAAACTCCCCCTCATATTTATGACAAGAAGTAGGTTTACAGCTTGGAGCCAGTTAGTCAGGAATTTATTTGAGAGGTTAGATTGTAGACACCAACCATCACAAACTGGGGTCAGCCAACCCTGTGGACCTGGCTTCTAGCTGAGCTATTTTTAAATGTAAAACTGGTAATATAGTCTAAAAAGATTAACAGCCCAAAGGGGCAGGAAAATAATTCGTAATTACAGTTTTCTAAAGTAAACACCATATTAAAAGCGAGGTCAGGGGCTTAAAGCCAAAAGGAGTTCTGTCTAAAGTTTAATCAAATTAAGGAGAATAGGCCTCAGTCAAGAGTCATCCAGGGAAAATGTTTAATGATCATTTAACCAAATTTAATAAGAGGTGTTCAAGGTCGCCTTGCAAGATCAACAGAAAAGACAAAAAGCATGGGAAGCTCACCTTAACAGTTTGTTTTCACCAATCACTCTTTCACCTTCTACTTCAATGTTCTCAGTACATATTTAATTCCAACTTAATATTGTCTCAGTCCTAACTGTAGCAAAGACCAGAAACTTTAGTGATTCCCACCAAAAGTGAAAGAGATTCTGATAGTTGACGTTTTCTTCCACCACAAAGGAAGTAACAAAACAGGTAAGTACAGACATCAGCTATAATCTAGGGCAGAATTGGGAGGAATTCAGGGAGGGAAAATACATGATCAAAATTTATTGCATGAATTTTCTTTTAAGGAGAAGTGTTCCTAAAAGGATCTAAAATCTAGAAAAGATCCAATGTTCTTAAAGTTTTATGAATGGGATTATGAGTACAAATTCAAAAATTCAGTATTTCTTATTCACAGCATAAATTTTTGTACCCTGACATTTTATTGCTTCATTGTAGCAAATATTTTTTGTAATGAAGGAAATTATTTTTACTGAAAATGAGGTACCTGGAATCCATCATATTACACACGTTAACATTCAACAATCTCCACTTAAAACATTTTAAATTTGGAAAACAAAGAGAATGACAGAAATTGATTAACAACACTTTTGAATAACAAAATACTATTTTTTTCAGTTAGAATTCTAAGATCTTCACTTGATACATTTGCGAATCATGTCTAGTTAATGTGTTTCCAAACAAGTGCTAGAAATGGAAAAGGAAAACAGATATGCTAATAAGTGTGTGTCTCAGCACGTGTACTGAGTGATTAGCCTAACTTTACAGCTGATTAAACTAAACCCAAGCTTCTGTTCAATACACAGCTGTTAGGAAGTCATTATACATTTTACATTGAGAATTTTTACATATATGATTAGTTTCAACTTCCAAAATAATTTCTCAGTCTGGAATTGTTATACCTACTTTATAGAAGCAACACATCTTAAAGAAGTCCTTCAGATCTGTAATTCTTTTTCTCACGGGTCCATGTCTGTTCTGTGATCCTTCCCATAGCTCCAGATTCCACTCCATGGGCCCAGAGTCAAGCAGTTTGTTTAGTAGTTAACAAGGATTTGCAAATCTAATGACATTGCCAACAGTTTCTTTCTACCACATTTTTGTCAAAACAATGACAAACATCCCAGTGAAGAATTTTAATTAGGCTGCTTTCCTGCAAAGGGGCCAAACATCAGGACATTTAAAACCAACTGGATGACTAAATGCTTTTTTTATATCTTCTTAAAATATGAAAAGGGAGTTTATAGTGACAAATATATGTATATATATTATATACATAGAATTATAACAATAAAAATATAGTCAAAAAGAACAGAGTCATGAACATAATATACTAGATGACAGCAATGAAAAAAACCATATAACTACAACCTAATAAATAACATCAGTCAGAATATTTGCTAAGTAAAACTCACTTGTACCTATTAAGCAAAACTATAATAAATAACAGTTTGCAAATTTTACCTCCAACATCCTTTGTCTATAATATAACTTGTATCAGCAACAAATGAAGACCCTTCTTTAAGGACTGGGGCACAAGGACAGAGGAATAAACAAGGGAAATAACCAGCCATCAGACAGTAATCCTGCCTTGTTCTCCCAAGGCTTGTTTTCTCATTTTACTTTAATGACTACTTAATCAAGATGTATTAATTTCTCCCTGAAATGGTACAAAAAGTCAAGATTAAAATTAAAGCAATTTTAGAGCAACTGGAGAATATTTTAAGGGTAGGAAATCTTAATAAATATGATTGATGGAAAGACAGACTCTGCAGTAGTTGAGGTAGAGCTGGATATGAGAACAATTTAGACAAAATATGCACTGAGGGCTTTCAAAGAGCAAACCGTGCCCACATGCTGAACTGTGTAACAGTCACCACTGTGTTTATGAGGCTGTTCACCACGACTCCAGGGAGCACTAAGTTTTCCCAAGGAATGCAATGAAACTCTGAAGGCATTCTTAAGATAAAGCTAATGTTAATAAATACATATGTTGAAAAATATGAATTCATAAAGCAAAGAAGCCATTAGTAGTAGAGTACACAGTTCATTACTTGGCACAGAGCAGGATATGTCACAGCTGTCAGCCTGAATAATCATTGATGAAGATGATATTGAAATGTGTAAAACCTCTTGGGTACATCTATCACAAATCAAAAATGTTATGTTCTATTTCATTTGATATTTATAGAAAAGTGTATTGTCTATTTTTTAAAAAAATACTTTTTATTATGTTGGTGATGTACTTCAATATCAAATGGTCTACTTTTTTCAATTCAGGAGACACAGGCATGGAGAGTACTAAAATACTGAGACATAAAAGTCTAATGAACATCATAGTTGGTCAAAGTGAACCAGCGAGAAATACCTGATAGGAGCCTTGGGCACTGATACTACACATATCCCCTAAGATTTTTCTATAGACTTACAGATGAAAATTATCTAAAATAAATGTATCTAAAATGGATATGTATATACATATACATACATAATTGCATATATTTTTATCTCAAAACGTATTTAGTGACAAATCCTCATCTGATCTTAAATTGTTTATAGTTATTTGTAATCTATTTAATGTGAATACTCTTTTCCTAGTGTGGTTACTTGCAGGCATAGCCAGAATATATCATAAAACAAACTCTCCTGGATTTATGGCAGCTGAACCATTCTCATATGCTGAACACACTGATAGACAAGGTCTGTGGTGAAACCTTTGAGGCTGTCTTTTTTCGATATGCTTGCTATTGCGGACATTTATGATCTTGAACATTCAGCCATATGTTCCCATTGTCTCCATCATGATATGATGATGCTTTTCAGATGTCAGGGGCATATTTAAGTTCAAGTTAAACAGTGCCTGGAATACCATGTATCCCCATCATGTGATAACCACCATTTCCTGGATACTAGAAACTATGGAACCAGGAATACTACTTTTTCTCGACATAGGAACTTTTCCTTTATTCAACCAAACTTTATTTTCTTGAACTTCTGAGACATTTGGGATAAACTGGCCTTGCAAAATGACAGAAAACTGAGGTTTGCTCCCATATCTAGAGAGTCTATGGGAAGACATGTTTTACCAAGTGATTTGGAAGCCGAGTAACAAGTTTTTAGAAGCTCTGATACAAGCTGAGTTGTGAAAAAATCATGGGAAGGAAAGGCCAGGGGCAGTGAAGAAAACCAGCTCCTTTCTCAAGAACTGACAGGATACCATCAGTCTTACTGAGAGGAAGAAAGAGCATGGCATATCTGGTTTTCCAAGGACAATCCTAGGCAAATCCTCATTAGGAAACAAATGGAATGGCTATACTTCCTCACGTGAAACTGACAGGATGAGAGTCACAGATTAGTATTTAGCAGGCAACCGCCAGATAAATATTTGTACTTTTCTTCCATGATGAAATATGAGAGCAGTATCAATATCTGCTTGAAAGCACCACAGTCGGAAATCTAAAAGAATGCTGTATACACAGAAAGAGGTCCAGAAGTATTAAAAGAAAAATATTCATCTGGTTATAGTATAGCAGAAGGCCACTTGTACAGCCAGGCCACCCAGTCAAAATAACCACACAAAAACTATATTAACTAAAACACTACTTGGCCCATTAGCTCTAGCTTCTTATTGGCTAACTCTTATATTAATTTAACCCATTTCTGTTAATCTGTATATCACCACGTGGCAGTGGCTTACTGGCAAAGATTTGGCATGTCTAACTCTGGTGGCTCCAAGTCGTTATTTCTATGACAAAGTGTTCTTCCTCCCAGCATTTAGTCCAGTTTTCCATACCTACCTAAGTTCTGCCCTATCAATAGGCTAAGACAGTTTCTTTATTCATTAACCAATAAGTGTAACACATAGATAGAAGGACCTCCCACAGTACTATAGACCAAATCCAAGGGCATTAAAGATATGTATTACCTTACACAAAATAGAGAACATCTGAAATGCAAGTAAAGAAATGCATTACCAGTCACAGTTCAGCCTCATTCCTACACTCCTTGTCTATAATGAAAGGTGTTACGGTGACAGGAGTTTTTGTTCAGTAGCTACTGGGTATTGAATACTTGGCTTGATATAGTCTCAGCTGTGGTAAGAATAAAATTCGATTTCTGACACAACAAAGAAACCAGAACACTATTTAGAGATATGAGATGGTCAGAATCAGGAAATAAGCCAGGTATTTAAGACAATGGGTAGAAATGTAACAAATTCTCCTGTGTAGGAGAAGCTTCCATACCTAATGACATAGTCAATGATGAATCTTCACAGATTTCTGGAAATGCGTGTTTCAAATGTCATATTTCTGTTGTTGGCATTATCTCAGGAATTTCATACAGCTCATTATGCAGAATGTATAAGAGAAAATATTGTTGTTGAACACTGCGCTCATTATAGGAGTGGCTTAGAAGAATGAGCAGCGACAAAAGGTTTCAGAATCCACACAGAAACACTTCACTCTGCATTTCTTCCTTTGTTAGAGGAAAATTCTGCTTTTCCATAAAATTCAGTTAAAATAATTTTTAATTACAGGCTTCAGAATGATTTTCAGGAACATATTTGGTACTAACCTTCAGGCAAAAGCTATGTAAAAATAAGCAAACAAAAAAAATGTAAAAAAAAAACACAAGGAGATCCAGGAAGCAAGTTGAGTTGACATGATTACTGGGTAGCACAGCTAATGAGAAACACTGGGGCCAAATTACTAAGGACATTTTAGCAAGCTAAGGTATATGGATTTTCCCATCTGAAATGGGAAATCAACGGAGGATTTAAAGCAAGCAAGACCATAATAATCATCTGACTTAGGGCAGTAGTAGGGCAAAAGTAAAGGAAATGGTTAATTTGGAAGATATTAGACAAACAGTGGCGTCAGTAGAAAAAGGCCAGTCTCCATACGTAAAGAGAGCAGAGGCTTTTCCACACAGGAATGGGAAAGCAAAGACTTGCTTTTTAAAATATTTATAACTTTAGGTTTAATTTTCCTAGTGGATCTTACAATTGCTAGTATCTATGGGAACTTCATTCATGAACGCATTTTTTACATAACCACAAACATAATGATTTTTCAAAGGGACTATTGATAAATCATATATGTCTGGGAATATTGTAAAAATGGAAGTTCCTATGTCTTTGTATCAGATTCAATTTAGACAATTTGTGCAGCTACAGAAAGTTGCATTTAAACAAAACAAAATTGCAAAATCTCCTGATGGGTCTGATATTTAGCCAGGTATGCAAAACACAATGAAAATGCCTCTGCCTTTGGCAAAACATGTGAAAATTTTTGCGGAACTCTTATTGCATAAACATGCTGAATGATTAAAATAACCACAAGACTATGGTTAAAAGTAAAATTTCAAGATAAGAACATATTATGAGTGAAAATAAATAGAATTTCCTTAACACAGAGTTCTAATTTAATTTTGGTTTAAATGACTTTAAATTTTTATTATGGAAGAAAATCTATTATTTCCTCTATTTCATTTATATTCTTAAATACTTGCTCAGTAAACAAGCTCAGATATTTTATTCAAGATTCTGCAAAACTGCTGGAGGTGATCTTCCTTTTCTTTTTTAATTTTTCCTTGCTGTTCTATAAAGTTACCAGTTTATTAAACTGTCACTTTGTTATGAACTATCGCTTGACATTTATTAAGCACAAACAATGAATTAGGTGTTGACAAACTATGTTAATTTCTCTGCAGGCATCTTATTCTTCTTTCTTTCCTTGTGTTGTGCTCCAATCTCCAGGTTCTCATCCCTTAAGTGGCAATCACCCTAGTTTTTCTGTTTCTGCTTATGAGTTCAGGCTTTATATTCCATTTGTCACAAAAAAGTGTCCAATTAAAATATATGAAAGTAGAATAAAGCAACCTCATTCCTAGGTGCAGGAAAGAAACAAAGGGCGATTGGAAGAGTCTTGAGGACTAAACTGTATTCATTAATCACTCTGGAGTTACTGCGAATGGTGCTATCTGTAAGTATATGATACTTATACTATCATATAAATCTATAATAGTTATGTAAGATTGAAGAGAAGCAGGGCGAGGTAAAAGGAAAAGTTATCTTCTAAAGTATGGAGACATGCATAGATAGACTTATGTGCATATTTCTTTGTATGATCTACTGGTGTGTCCACTGAGATACCTAGTTCACTAACACCATTTGCTCTGCATATGAACCACATTGTCCCAGGCACCACCAGCAGTACCAGCAGCAAACACATGGGAGTTGATGGAGAGAGAATGTGAAAGGCTCCCGGTGTTCAGCAGACAGTCTGACAGTTTCGTGACATGACAAGTTAAATGCACCAAAGTGGAAAACGACCCATACTCACCTCAGAGCTATTTCAAGCTCTCTGACTATACATCCAAAACTACATCTATTGATCCCCGTTTGAAAGAGAGAAGAAACTTGTTTTTAGGAACTCTTTAAAATGTCTGGAGTAACTGTAAACAATATCTTGTCAACAAAATTTCTCTCCTAAAAATGGATCAGGAGGTCTTTTCCCCCTCTGACAATATGGACAAGCAGATAGCCAATGCATTACATGGTTGCCACTCGCCATTAATTTTCCCTGCTAGGATAACCAAGTGGCTGGCCCATTCTGAAGGCCAGGTCACCATCAGGTCTAAATTTAGCGTTTCTTATGGCTTTCCTATTAACTTTGGGTCTGTAAGTTAACCCACACCAGAGATATCCAGCTGAGCGGACAAAGTAAAAATCATGGGCATTCCCAGATATGCTAAAGGATATTTTTTTGTTTGTGTGGAATGGTTGAGCATCCAGAATTGAAAAAAATGAAAAGAATTATATGAGGTCACTTGGTAGACTAGAGGGCAAGGTCCCACATCCTTTGGAAAAGAAAGAGCCAAAGTTCAAGTTGATAGAACAATTTTATGGTTACATGACAAAAGCAGGAGATGAGAGGGAAGAGGGGAGATCAGAAAAATAAGAGAAGTGGGGGAAGGAGGGCACAGTGGGCAAGGAGAGCTCTCCTTTCAGTGCTGCACTGCCTGTGTGCCATCTGCAACACTGGCACACGAGGGCACTAGGAGGTCATGCTTGATCTTATTATCTGCCAACATAATAACAATAAAATAATTTTTAAATGAACATTTTAATTCTTAATGATTCTACATATTCAGAAGGCTCAGTGGCAGGCAGTAAAGAGCTTCTGTACTGCACATCTTGAACCTAACATGCATTTTGGAATGGAAGCATCTTCTATGTCAGGTTTGTCAAAGTAAAAAGACTAATGTTGATATATTAATACTAAGCTGAGGTGGGGCAATAACACATGCAAGCAAAAGCAGATGCTTGCAATGTATAAGCAAATTTATTCATTGTAGTCACAATGAATAAGCAAAATTGACCAAAACAACCTGTCAGCAGACCAAAAGCTCAATGACTAAGGACACACACTCCTAGACAACCATAGCATGCCAGCAGCGACTGCCAATTTCAAAAGGACCAACTAAAAACTTTGCCATGGCAACTTAATTTTCATAACCACATAGAAAACCCTGACCCTTTTACAGTGAAGATCTGTTACATTGGATACATTTGGAATCAGTGTCATCACCTTCATGTCACCTGTCCCCCACCATCCACACCCAGTGTCACCTTCATGTCACCTGTCCCCCACCATCCACACCCAGGAAACAGGGATC
>JAQHUG010000142.1:2593678-2612500 GCA_028555095.1 Dicrostonyx torquatus
CTAGTTCCAGGACAAAGCTACAGAGAAACCCTGTCTCGAAAAACCAAAAAAAAAAAAAATGTGTTAATTTCTTCTCATGTGCCTTGTGTAACTGCCCCCCATACACCCCAAACTGGATTTCTAGGAAAAATAGCAGGTTAGATTCCTTTACTGTCCTACAGTAAGGCTCATGCCCTTAAATGTAACTGTTTACCTCTGACAACTCCACATATATGTCAAATGGAAGTCATGACACTCATGAATCAAGCTCAGAGCTACACTCTGCTTCTGGAACCAGCACAGTTCTATAGCTAAATAGAAATTTCCACTGATCCAATTTGAATCAGTCTGTATCAAATTTGAAAAGTTCTGTGTGATTTAAAGGTGCAACATAAAGAAAACGACAGCCCTGAGTGAAGAAAAAAAAATAAGGTCACAGAAAGAAAGGAGTCTACTCCACTTACTCAAAACTCTCAAATGCCATGAAAAAGTAAATCAAAGAGCCTCGGCAGCACTTCAGTGGACATCAGTGCTTCAGTGTCTTGGCAGCTCAGTTTATCAAAAACAGAGCAATAATGAGGCCTGCTGCCTAGTCCCAAGTGGACCATTTACTTTGGCCCTGCTCCAAGGCCATGGGCTTCACCCCTAACCCAAATCAGTAGCTGTGAAGCATGTGCTGTCAGTTACAGAGGAAACTGCAAGAGAGTTTGACGGAGCAGTGCAAATCCATCACTACTCACTGAAAAGTCAGGTCAAGGTCCAGGTGCTACTGATGGCATAGCAGAGGTTGAGAGATTCATTTTAGGATAGAAACAGTGCTACACAGCTTAAGATTTATCAAATGCCATGTTTCCCTCGCTGTTCTGTGCTGCTATAGTTCTCTTTAATAATTCAACAGTTAACGTGGCCAGAAGATCAATGGTAGTTATGAGTGACTTGGCTGACTCAACCCAGTTCAAAGGAGGCTTGGGGTCTGACTGACCCACAGAAAGAAAGCATATCCGAATGTGTAACCAACCACTGCATATTTTTGCAAATAATTTTTATAATGCCATGATTCTTCCATAAATGAAATTATAATATCAGCTGAATATAGGTACACTATATGGAAATTATTTTTTCATTCTTCTTATGAAAGTGCTTTGATTATAATTATGATGTTTTCTGGAGGTTTTTCTATGAGCTTAATGACCATTTTTCTCAGGTCATTTATATTCCATAAGCCAGACTTCAAATGAAGCTGTTGAATTGTCATTGATCTATTCTTAATTTTTAAAGACTGACAAACAATAATTGTGCAGAATTATGCAATCAAATTTATTTTATAACATAGAATTATTAATCCATGGTATAGAACAAATCTATAAGCTGATATTCATTTATGTAGTAAAAGATTTATTTTCAATTAAAAGGTAATCTGAAATATATTCATTTATAATTTGAAATATACAAAGCATTATTGTTTTGTTATAATCTTCACATTGTATTTAAAAGTACAAAAATCATGAAGCATTTCTAATGTCTAACTGAAATTTTGCTTTTACCCTCATTTCTTTCTCCAAATCTCCCCCATTCCACCACCTGGTAGCCATGGTCCTATTCTTCATTTTTATTAGTTCATCATTTCTAAATTTGATTTAGAGAGATTGTTTACTATTAGATTTTCTGTACCTAGTGTATTTATTCAATAGAGTATCCCCAAATTCACCTACATTTTTAAATGACAATGAACACCTCAGTCCTTCTTAAAATAGAATGCATTTTGTTGTGTACATGTTACATTTCCTTTATGGATTTGATGAACTAAATTGTTTCTAATTTTTTTGGACTCTAAATGATGATTCAGGAAACATGAAAATGTAGGTATATGTTTGCCATAATGATGTAAATTATTTTAGAAACATACGTGGATGAACATCAACCTTGGTGTTTTCTAAGCTACATTGATGTCCATTCCTTCAATGGCAACACAGTTCCCTTTACTGAACACACCATCAAGGCTGACTGTCTTTCTCTTATGGAAATGAGGTGATGCCTCATCATGATCATTTGCCATTTGCCTGATTAATAATAATGAACAATTTTCACCTATTTGTTGGCATTTTTGTGTCTCCTTTTGAAGTATCAATTTCTTTAAAGTAGTGGATTTTAGCTGACAATGACCTAAATATTTCAGCTGGCAATGACCTAAATGACCTAATATACTAAATATCTACTAACAACTACCACAATTCGAAGCACTGACCACCAAATGCCACCAAGAAAAACATGCATCAAGCACAGGAAGGCAAGCAATAAAAATTACTATTACTATTGGGTCTTTTAATCACGATAAGCTTGATAACAACAAATATTGAGTTATGACTATAAATTAGAAAGTGATTATAAATTATAGGCTGCCTTAGATGAAACTAAAGCAATAATGGAAGGATGGAGAAAATTATCATCAACAACTAATTTCTCAACAATTAATTTATTAAAAATTTTTAAATTAAACACTGATGGACATGTTTAGATACTTAAAGAATTATACCAGAAGAATTTACAAAAGACAAAAATGTTAAAGTTTTACATGCAGGATTTGCTTTATGGCTAATTAGTGATCTCAACTTGCTTGATTACTGCAGTAGCAAATGCTTGACAAAGAAGCACGTAAGTTAGAAAACAGGGTCATCATTAAGTAAATTATAATATACAAGCACTTGCTTGAATATAACAAATTATCTCGTGGAATAATGTGTAGGCTCAACAAAAATCCTGATTTTTAAGTCAGCAAATATAGATGAAAGATTATTCACTGTAAACATAAAAAAATCAAGTTAATTGGACGGTAAAACTACCCAGGTAATTAATCTTGATTGACAATTAATGTTAACATATATTAGTAAAAAATCAACAAAATTAGGAACATTTAGAATACTCAGTATTGGGAAAGAAAAAGGCATTCTCAGCAAAAGAACAACAGAAACATATATGGAATGGGTGATAGAGTAAGGTATTTATAATAAGAAATTTTTTAAAATGGGGAATTCCCAAAAAGACTGTTTGATATTGGGCTCACGACAATAAAAATGATGCTGAATAACTCTGAGAAGGGAACGTGTATAAGGGTAAAATTTTACTTTATCTATTCATATCTTTAATAAAACTTGTAATCATTTTTAGAATATGTGCTCATAAGGATGTAAGATCAGTTCATTTTGCTTCCTGTGAACAGGAGCTGAGAAATATCTCAGGCAGTAAAGGTCTTGCCTTGCAGGCGTGAGGCTGAGTTCAGAGCTCCAGTTCCTAAATCAAAAGATCACATGGATGAGTGTAGGGGCTCCGGAAGTAGGGAGTGAAGACAGATGGAGTCAGGAGGCTTCATGATCAACCAATCAGGAAGCTCTGAATTCAGTCAGAGACCTCATTTTGAAAATAAAAGGTGGAGAGATATAAAGGAAGATTCCATCTTGCAAGCCTCTCCACCCACGTGTGCACATGTGCACCTGCTCACACACTAGTGGAAATGTGCACACACCCCTGCACGACATAGACATTACATGAGTATTTGTAAAAAAAAATGATTTCTGTGAACAACCTGAAAAGGTGAAACTCTTAATGTGGGTTAGCATCAAATCCACAGAAAACCAAACTTTCAAAACGATAAAAGCAATTTATTGTTTTTAGCAATTAAAAGCAATTTAAAGTTTTTAGGATTGTTCTCCTTTACTCAGTCATGAGGTACGACAATGAGTTGGGCAGATTTTGTTCACACCTTTGTTTTATCTGTTCACATGAAGATACAGTTTGCTCATATTCTTCATGGGAATTCTGGATAGACAAAATTGGGTTCAAATTTTCTTTTCTGGTTTGTCCCAGGGTCTCTAAGATCACAGTCATCCCTTCTCATCACTTCCTGACAACCTGACATCAGTGCCTAGCAACCCCACCCTGCCTTCTTAACACAGAAAATGTTCCTCTATATGAACTTTTGTTACAAGGGAGACTCAGGCTATCAGAGAGTTTATGAGACATCATTGCTGCAGTTTGTATGATCCCTTTAGAAGCTGAGCTAAAAGTATTCTGGAAGAACAAGAGTTTTGAACCAGGGCCAGATCCTCTGAGCACCGAGCATCCCTTTATTGAGTCTGGAGGGAAGGATTAAAGCCAGATGGGTGCTGCTAGAAGCAGGTGTGCAAGAGGAGGTGCCTGTTCAGCACTTTAGAATAAAAAGTTATTGGCCTAGGGGCTCCACAGCAACATTTTTAGAACAGCAGAGCCACAGTAAAGTACCACCGATCTGCACTAAGTTCATCCTGTGTGATTTCTCTGCAAACCACGTGAAAGCGACCTACCCCTTTGTTTGATCCCATACTTTGTAATTCTGCCGTTTCCACTGTCCTTGCTAAGTATATTAAAACTCAATTCACTCTCTTTCGATTTGTGTAAAGATGAGACTAGGATAGAAGTGCCACATAGCTGACAGGTCATACTTTAAATTAAGTTTCCCAAATAAGAATTTAATCTAGTTTCAATAAAAGAGTTATTAACTCCTTTTAATTAGGAAAAGCAAGGCTGAATGAGGGCACTTTCCTCAGCCTCCCAACGCAAAGAGCTAATCACTAGTCTGTGATTGCAGGACTTGCCTTCCAATGCTGTTACACAGAAGACAGAAAATAAATCGCAATGAGAGGAAGGGCCTGTAGTGATTTGTCTGGGCATATTCCATAGGTTTCCTTATGACTTGACTTACAAAGGCTTTACCATGTTATCAACAAATAGAAAGGCTCTTACTAAATTGATCAAAACCTTTGACATTTACAAAATTAAATCAAGCAAGACCATCCAGTACTAACTACAAGCCTGGATATTAGCAAACTAGAAATGCTGTGACCTATTAATTTTGGTTTTGCTTGATATGCAATGACTTGTGCCTCTGAGATAATGGTGTGCCAAAAGCCATCCCTGGCAGTGGGCAGGTCCCAGTAGAGGACATAAGGAGTTGGCAAGGAAAGGAAGTGAGCCAGGCCATGATGGTCAGGGGAATCTTCCAGCCTGACTGACTAACAGCCAGAGTGCTTCTTTATATATACAGAGTTTAGTAAGTAGAAGTACATTTATGTTGTTTGAAAAACATCATTCCTATCAATTTTACTTTTGTACACGTGTTTCACTTACTCTTTCCTACCTTCTATTCATCATCGCTAAACTATGACAGAACAGAGTTATCATTTCCCATCATTTTCCCTCAAGTTTTAACATCTTTGATAAACAGAGTTATCATTGTTACTCATTAACCCAATTTTTAAGAATCTAGAGGCATATGACAGCCTATTCTCAGATTGGTAGCTTTTGCGGTTACAAGGACACTAGATGAAAACAAAATCTCTAAGCTAGTCTGGGCAGGTTGTCATGCCCAAAGCAGTGTATTGTTAACTCTTAATGATCAGAGTGCTCAAGAAATTTCCTTAGACCAAAACTGCTGCAGTTGTTACTCAAATTCTGGCATAATACAATGTTCGCATGTATATCTTTATAGAATTTGTCTATATATCTAATCCTGAGATTCTTTTGTTCCTTAGACAAATGAAACCATGGTGGCTCTAAGTTAGCACGTGCTAGCTTTTCTAAGAAAGGGAGGTCCTGACATCTCATTCTTTTATCACCTTTCTACATTATTCTTTGTTTATCAATATAAGTCTCTGTGTAATCGCCTGAGTGTATAGTGGGACAAGGTTTACAATCTGATCTGTGGCCAACTTCTCTAGCACATTGAATCTTATTCACCTATTTAAGTTGACTTTGTTTTGAATTGTTCCTGAGTAAGTATGGGGACAGATGTTTCAAGAATATCTCAGAGTCTCTGAAAGAGACCTCTGGCTTCTTTATGTGTATCACAGCCTTGAAGGCATAAGGAGGACTTTCAAGTAGATAAGAATATCACCCTAAAAACAGTAGGAGGAGTATGTTCAGGACTTTCCTGGGGAAGCTTAGAAGCAATAATCCTGGGAAAAGGCATAAAATGATTCATAAGACATTTTCTGTCACTTCAACATCTTCAAATTGTACGAATATGAAAAGTCACCCAAATATGCAACAGGCGGTGATGAAAACCAAAGGTGACAGGGCAGCCATCCTGTAGCTCAGCTTGGCAAGGTCTTTATCAACAGCTGATCTGGCTTTATGGCTTTTACCATTACCATAAGATAGGAGTGTGCCAATGGTAGATTTGTGCTTAAGGCATGCTGTCTGAGGACCAGCAGTTTTTCTTTCTCTCACTGTAAACTTGTCCCAAAACTCAATAGGCTAACCAATGAGATCCAGAAATGAGTGAGACTATGTATGTATCAGTAATGAACACTTGGGTGATTATCTAATCTCCACATTTCATGCAACTTCAGGACATGCTGTCATATTAAATAGGGAGTGAACTTAAGACAAAATAAAACAGCTAATTTACTTCATGAAGGAACTTGCAGACCATAAAAATAACTCAATAAAGCTACAATGGCGGCTACTTAAATTGAAGGAAAGAGTGAAGCCCAGGCATTCGTGCTTTAATATTTCCTGTCAGGGAGATGTCACAAACTAAAGAAAGAGATCAAGTGGCAGGGTCTGTTTGTATATAAATGTATAAAAATTATATTGTACTTTTTGTTGAAACTTTCATATACCAATACAATGATATGTGATCATATCAACCCTCCATCTTCCCCATGTGTCTCCCAAACATTTCCTCCCTCTCCATTTTGTCTTACTTCTTTTCCTCTTCCTTCTTCAACAGAAGATAAATTTCAAAACAAATCAAAATTTCAAATATGATGTGTTTATCTTCTATATTTCTGCATACATAAGGAGATGGTTGTAATATCTAAAATTTAGAGGAAAGTGATAACCGACAGTTTTCTTTGCCCAAGGACTTTATAACAATGACTGTTCTCTCATAGGTTTAATCTTTCTAAGAGCACAAAAATTATAGTGAAATTAGGCAAACTGGATTAAATCAAAAGGATAATTTCCTGTACCCATAGATTAAAAACAAGAGAAAAGAAGGACCATGGGACTGAAAGCAAGTGTTACAATCCACACATATATTAAAGGTAATAGGGAATGCTATCAAGAAAAAAACTATAACTCTATATAGGATAACAATGAAGAGCCCAATCAAACTGGTACAAAATACACAAGCAGACCCGGATCACTTTCTAGACATGCCTAGGAGCTTTACATTCACCTCTTCATCCTCTGACTCTGTATTTTCCTCCTCAGGTACTTGTAGAAGGAGACTGCTCTTTTGTTTCCCAGCTGCACAGACCCAAAGAATCACGCAAAGCTATATTAATTACGGCACTGGTTGGCTTCTTATTAACTAACTCTTACATCCTAAATTAACCCATTTCTATTAATCTGTGTGTTGCCACAAGACTCTGGTTTAACAGGTAAGGTTCTGTTCTGTCTTTCTCCCTTGGCAGCTACATGGTGTCTCTGACTTCATCTACTCTCTCTCTATATTCTTCCAGTCTGGCTATATTCTGCCCTGCCATATCCCAAAGAAGCTTCTTTATTAACCAATGATAACAAAGCATATTCATAACACAGAGAGAGGAATCCCACATCAGGTACTATGTGTCATCTACTAATATGCACAGGCCCTGAAACACACTAAAGAAAATGGTGAGATTTTAGAGACTAATTTCAAAGCCCCCCAAGGGAAACTGTCATGTTAGTTAAAAAATAAAAGCTAAACAAAACAAAACAAAAAAACATTTTTTGAAGTTGTTCGTGTTACTTTTACTTGACTTCCTTGGTAATTCATAGTTTCTGCCTAAACAATAGGTAATCCATCTTTTACCCCATTCCCTGACCTAACTATCCATTAACAATAACTGTTGCTCCCTGTGATTCATGTCAGCCATAAAATAACCATCTTTATTGGCTTTTGTTCGCAATTGAAAAGAAACTTAGAGTCCTCAGAAGATTCATGTTCATGTCCCTTGAGTATTCTTTGAGATAGAGGCATACACTTAGGTACCAGAGAAGCTGGTGGAAGTAACAGAACATTGCTCCCCAGAATCTATTGGCAGGACAGAATCAGTTCAGGCAATGTCATTATTTTTTAGCTCATGAATACAAAACCATAATTTGCAACTTGCAAATTAAGAAAACAATTTAAAGGAAGGCTAAAAAGCATATAACATTAACAGATAATTAATTATTAATTAATTAAAATGAATTATAAGATCATGAAGATGAATAACAAACTAATACTTTAAATAGTATTTATATTGTTAAAATATAGTTTTGGTTTAGAAATATTGAAAGCTATATAGAAATTCTAAATTAGGTATTTAATTGCAACAATAATTACATAGTAACACCATAGGAATAAATATAAATTAGAAAAAATTTAAAAATTGATACATGTGAAAAATTTGAAATCAGTTGTCATAAAAGAATAGATACTCCTCCCCCAGCAAATACTTGGAGACAACCACTCATAGAAAAATCAATGAATATTCATGCTTCAAACCAATAGATGAGATGAAGGAAGATAAAAGGAAATGACAGAAAGCATAAAGGCATAAATAAAATGCAGACAAAGCATATCCATTTTCCTAATAGCCCTAAATTAATTTTAAAAGCCACACTAAAAACACAGATTCTCAGAGTGTTCAAAAAATAAATAAAGATCCAATTCCAACCCTGTGCTCTACAAACTGCATACCTAGAATAAACTGACAAATAAGCTTCATTTACAAAACAAATGAGGTGCTTAAGTGCTTATCATAGTGAAATTGGCAATGGTATACTCTTCTACTCAATTTTATTAAATCTATAGAACCATGTGAAATAGATAAAGCCATTTCCACATGAACAGATATTGTTTATACCCTAGAATTGAGATGTCAGGTTGTTATAACTACTTCAAAAGGAGATTAAAGCATGACACAGATTTTCTTACTTTTCATAAATATATGTATTCCGATAATTTTATTTGGGTTATGTGACTAAAGATAATTTAAGACTACTTTCAATGTCCTACTCATCTATAAATACATTTACAACATGATTTATTTTAGCAATAAAGCTGAAGTGAAGGCAGAAACAGAAATCTGTCATTTCATGAAGTGCCCGGATAAAGTCTCCATATTGAATGATTTTCTTTCTCTTCTGATGACCACTGCTTCAAAGAGAACACACATTAAGATATTATTTAGAGGTTTATAGGTACTGTTTTCATTTCCTTTCTTTTACATTAATGTTATACTTAGCCACTAAAAGTGAAGGAAATTGAATAAAGGCAAATTTGAAATATGCAATAGCACACACAAAACAGTTTAAGAGGAACCTCAGAAATTGCTTTGCATAAATATAAGATGGAACACCTAATTGTCTCCTGCCTCTTAATGTGCAGTTTGTACTATTAAAGTCAATTGTTCCGTATACTCTTGATAAAATAGAAATGTTGCTTTCTGTTCTCCAAACACTAATCTAATAAAAATTTTCTATCCTTAGAATTCTTTATATCTTTACATTTTATCTTCATAAACCATATTAGCACTTGCTGCATAAAAGAAATAACAAAAAAACAGAATACTAAATCTTTACCAGGCTCAGGTCTGGAAAATTCCTGTCCTTGTGTTATTCAAAACACACAGGTGGTGAAGAGAAAAGACAATTCTAATAAGATAAACACAGTGATCAAATTAAAAATCTTTCTTCAACCTAAGACAATGCTGGGAAAAAAACAAGATCATTTTTAAATGCTCAGATTTACACGAAAAAATTTATTATAAACTAATATGCTAGGAGACTTGACATTTATATGCCCACGATGTATCATGAAATTTAGATCCATCACCAGCATTTGCATGAATTAGGATTTCTATTTTCTATTTCCAGTTTTGGATCCCATGTACAAAAGTTTAATTATTCTCATTAGCAGCACCTCTAGGCACATGGCATACTCTGTCCATCTAGTCCTTGTACTGCTTTCCTGCTTTCTCAAGCCATTCCATTTTCTCCCCATTGTTTTAAAAAAAAAAAAAGACCCAAATGTATCTGAGCAATTACTTTCATTGTGGCATTATCTTTATATAGTATGTATTATTGTATTAATTCAACCAGTTTACATTAAACATTATATTTCTAAACTCCAAAATATTTAGATATATTTTGAATTATATTTTTAAGATACATTGTATATTCAAATACAAAATTACAAATGTCTATGTGGGCATACTCATAACCAAAGGCATATGTCCAGGTATCAAGGAAAGAAAATGCTTAGTCACAAAGGAATAGAATATATCCTTTATTTCACTAAGTAGGACCCAGAGCATCAAGAAGCATGGAGTTATTGTGTATAATTATAACAACAACAACAACAACAACAACAAACTGTTGAGTGACTTTCTCTGAATCATTGAACATTGATCCCAGGTCTCTTCACTTTGACTTGCTTGAATTTGGTCAGTATGATTCTTCATTTGCATTTCTATGGTAATTAATTACTTGTGCATGTCTTCAAATATTTACCAGGTTCTGTGCATCCATCTCGTGAATTTGGTCTTTTCCATATTATTTCTATAAATTACTGAAATTCTAATCATATTTTTTAACTCAGGGTTCCATATGAATGCTGGATATTATTCTGCTTTATACTCTGTTTTATATATTGCAAGCAATGTATCACTTATATAAAAAGTTAGTCAAGCAAACATTTTTAATTAGGTTGTAGTAAAGTATACCATTTAAAAATCTGGTCTGCGTGCTCCAAGTCTTGTGAAGATGAATGTTTCAATCTGAGCTTATGAAGATATGCTGAATATTTTTCTTATATAAACTTTATTATTTTGACATTAATTAATTTAATCCACCAGGTTCAGTAAATAGATAATTAAGTTTATCCCATTCTTCATGAACTAGCATGATGCACCAAAAACCAAACAAACCACCACTCTTTCTTTCAATGTTGTAGTGTTTCTTTATATAATTATAGCCTTCTTTAATATTGGCTGGTTCATCTGTTACTATCAACACAGCACTCACTTTTTTTGTAACAGTGTTAAAGCTTGTCTTCGGGTCTAGCTAGATACGTATTACTCTCTTTGTTCTTTTAAAAATATGGCTAGTAATAATTAACAAAGAAAAGAGAGATTATGAATTTGAAAGAGAGTAAGGAGAAGTACATAGGAAGGTTTTTAGGAAAAAAAGGAAAGAGGGGATTTTTTGATTATATTATAATTATAAAATGAAAAAAATTTCAAAATTTAATAATATTTATAGAGAAAAAATATGCATAGGCTCACTGTGAGATTTGAGAAAGCCCAATATTTTACAATGATTTTTATGTTGTTACTCTTCAAAACCAGCAAGTAAACTTCTGCCCAAACCCTGGTTATGAGTTTATTTTAAAATCAGCAAATGTTAAAATATTTCTCTGTGGTCCTATTTACCCTTGTTGTTAGAAATTCTTTTGCTATATTTGCTATCACCAATAGCTATTTTTTTCTAATTTAGAAATATTTAAAATATATATCTTTTATTCAATAAACCTACTGAAATATATTGTTCATTCTAATAACTGCTGGACCTCTCAGATTTTTATGCAGATGAGTGTATCAACTTTTTTTTTATTTGAAATTTATCACATAGAGTGACATATTTTATTAGCTTCTTCTTTTTTATTGTTAAAAGAAAAATTTACATTTACTCCCCTTGTTCCTAGTCCTCCCGCTCCCCCACTACCCCACCGCCCTCCCCCTCCTTCCTTAAGATGGGGCAGGATACCCTGCCCTATGGGAAGCCCAAGGCCCTCCCCCCTCCATCTCGGTCTAAAAAGATATGCATCCATATAGAATAAGTTCCCAAATAGCCAATACATGCAAAAGAGATAGGTCCCAGTGCCATTATCATTGATTTCTCAGTCAGTCCCCACTGGCAGTCACATTCATAGAGTCCAGTTAGGTCATATGCTCATTCAGTCTTGGTCCAGCTGGATTTGATGAGCTCCCAATAGATCGAGCACACTGTCTCTGTTGGTGGGCCAGTCCCTCACGGTCCTGACTTCCTTGCTCATCTTCTCCCTCCTTCTGCTCTTCCACTGGGCCGTGGTATATCAGCTTAAATTGGAAGTGAGTTATAGTCTCTACGCTGATTATTTCAGTTATAGGATTTGGTTATGTAGTTGTTAAGAGAGTTCCCCCACATTTCTAAATTTTGAGGCAAATTTGAAAGTGAATTTCTGCTGCTTTCATAAAGACAATCACTTGATGTTTTCCCTTCAGATGATTAGTATAATGACTTATATTTTTTCTAATATTAGGCCAATCTTACAGGCATGATAGTATCTCCTTGAAGAAGGTATTAATCAACTAAATGGATTTCTTTGGCCAACATTATATTTAGTACATGTTATAAGTACATTTGTGATGAAATAAGCTCACTCTGCTGTTGCCTTTGTACAGTTATGACGTTCATAGTTGACTAAAAAAGTTTGCCTGGTGATGATAATTCATAATGGTTAGTACATTAGGGTAAAACTTTTGCGTTCTTACATTGTTCTTAGTTGATGAACTGTCTAACTCTCTACACATTTACAAAGAAGATTGGTTTTGCTTTCTTATCAAACTGAAATGTAATCCATAGAAAAAAAAAGAGAGATTTTCTCTCTTTTTCTCTCATACACACATACATACACACTTAAACATGCACATGTGCACGCATATACATTTAAATATTTGAAAATTGTTCCTTGCCTCTGACTTTTCAGTTTTCAAATTATGTATCATTTAAAGATACAATGTACTTATGTAAGATATAATGAATTCTTGTTTGCCATACTAATGGAATTTTTGTTTGAAAGCGGGGTGCTTGTGTGTGTTAACCTTTGGCCAGTGATCATTCTAAATAATGCTTTGACCATTCATAATGGGAGATAAAGTTCCATTTCTGTACATACCCAAGCCAAAACTGAAGATTATGTTGTAGAAAGGACAATATTCTTTATATTTCAGTGATTTACAATTATTGCCCAAAATTACCTGGATAGATTGTGTGGGTTCTGATTTGCAGATGCTCTTTGTCTTTCCATGAGAGCCAAACTTCATTTCGGCCAAGCCTACCTACCCCAGCTTTGAGAAGCTGCTGTGCCCACTTTCCAGAGTCCCCAGGAGTGGCAGCTGACTTATGTGAGTGCCTGCACAAAAGCCTGGTATGACTTCTCCTAGTGGTCATGCCAAACATTGGAGCACCAAATGCTACCAATATTTTTTGGGGGTCACCAGTCCACAAATAATGACACATATATTTATTAATTATGAAAGCTTGGCCTCTAGTTTAGGCTTGTTCCCAACTAGTTTTTATGACTTAAACTAACCTGTTTCTATTATTCTATATTCTGTATGTGATGTTTTACTTCTCCTTCATTTTGTATACCCAGTTTCCTCCATGTCTCATTGGTGTTTCCTTAGATTCATCCTAGGTTCCTCCCTCTGCCCAGTAGTCCTTATCTTTTCTTCAAAGCTATTAGTCATTTAGCTCTGCATCTCCATTTCTGATATCAAAAAGTTCTTCAGAGCTCCAGTTCTATTCTGCTTTATTGACGGTAACATGCTTATTTTTCTTGGCTGGTTCCACTCTCAGTTAGAAGCCCTCCTTGGCAGGTATCCCACAACTGTGGCATCTCTAATATCTTGGGTTCTCCAATGCAATTCAGGCTTCAACTTCACCCTTCATGAAATGGCCTCTCTAGGTTTCCATTTAAAGACACCTCCAACACATACTGACCTCAGTGGCTTTTGCTAATGCTATAACCCATTTCTTCTCTCCTAAACTCTAAAGAAAGGACCACACGGCTGAAGCTGCCAAGTTCTTCTGCTTGCTAGGGATGGTGCTTGAGCATCAATTATATCTTCTCTATCTTTCTGTTTTTGATTGTTACCTTTACTCCCTACGTTTTGCTGTACTGGAATTTGTTTTGTAGCCTAGGCTGGCCTCAAACTCAGAGATCTTTCATTTACATCTGGACAATCTTTCTGTTTTTCACAGTTTTCTTCAATACCTAAACCTGGCTGTCCTTTAATTGCTATGTAGACCATACTGGCCTCAAACTCAGAGATCCACCAGGTTATGCCTTCTGAATACTTGGATTAAAGGCATGTACCATTCATTATACCTGGCTCTTTTAAATTAAAGTTTTGTTTAATTCCTTTTCATAAGTTGGAAGCTTAGCTTAGTGGCATCTTGTGCTGAGGTCACCTCTCACTTCACAGGATTTCCAAATACATGTAGCTCCTGGAATATAATACTTAGCTCCATTCTACTTCCTGATGCTTTGTTTCTCCTCAAAATTCATAGTTAATAATTTACCTTGCTCAATGTTATTTTCATTATAAATATTCATTAGAGATATTACTAATAACCACATACAGAGTCTATACTAGGCTGTTTTGAGATTTCCTCTGTTAATGGAATTAATCCAAAACTCATCTCTTTAATCTCAAGGAACTCTTTGGAGAATGGCAAAAGTTGGTCACTTTTTTTTTTAACCAAAGAATCACAAGAATGATCTATAGTTAACATACTAAAATTCTTCTCCTCTAAACCTCTTGAGTGAGCCTCCCACAATTCAAATAACTCTTATTACCACTATATTCCATGTTCCTACTAATATGGACAATTAAACAGTACTTAAAACATGCTAACCCAAAATCCAAAAGTTCATATTATCACAGCAATACCTCATTTTTTTCTACCAAGTTATATCTTAGGTTTTCTGTTGTTGTGAAATGACATGACGACTATGGCAACTCTTATAGGGGAAACGTTAATTGGAGTGCCAACTTATAATTCAGAGGTTGAGTCCATTATCATTATAGCAGGGAGCATGGAAGTGTTCAGGCAGATACAATTCTGGACGAGTAGCTACGAATCGCACATCTTGCAGGCAACAGGAAGTTGACTGAGACACTGAGGAAGTTTAGTGAGCACAGGAGATCTCAAAGCCTGCACCCACAAAGTCTTACTTACTCTAACATGGCCATACCCATTCCAACAAAGCCCTACTTTCTAATAGTGCTACTCAAACAACCATACCATTCCTTCTCCAACATTTCCCAAATTCTCAGTCCCACTTCCTCTTTCTTTTGCTACCAATGGTATGTATACATATGTATGTGCATGTGTGTGCACATGTGTATGTGTGTGTGCTTCTTTCATCAAGGCCAATTTATGTCACACAAATATTCTTGAATGTGTGGCCTTCCGTTGGACAGTAATCACTTCCCCTCCCAATTGATAATAACACTCTGGTAGGTAGTATTTAGTAAGTAAAGTTCACCTTCAATTCTCTTGGAACTGTCTAATTGTTCAAATTATCTAAAGTACTGATAATATCTTTCTAATATTACATCTTAGTTATATGTAGATTCTAAGCTGATTGTACCTCTTTCCTGTCTGATGTCAGTGATTTGGGCATTCATTCTCATACTATCACTCATGACATTACTTTGCATAATTTTACTTGCTGAGTAAATTTAAAGGTTTTATAAATCTCTTCATCTTTTCAATGAACTAAGCAATTTATATTTTTTCATTTCATTATTTTCTGACATTTAATATCATGTTTATTTGATTCTTTTATTTCAAGTTTTAGATAAAGCACTAAATATTTGATATTTTCTCATATATATAATTTCAGATGATCTTACAACTTCCCCTTTAAGCCTAGAAATTTTGTTACAATGTTTCATGAACTCTTAATTGAAAAAATCTCATTTCATTACTTTACTTTTTAATATACTATTTACAACATAGTTTTCTAGCTAAGTGTGTGTGTGCACATGTGTGATGTGTTGACACATCTAATTTATGGTTACTCTGTGGTCAGAGAATATATTATGTAAGTGTAATGTATTCTGCTTAATTGGATAGAGTCTGTCTCTTCAGAGAGGTATAAATTGGGAAGGAAATACCCTGCCTGATTGTGATAGGATCTATCCTATATGTTGGGGAGCCAGACTGAATAACAAAGACAAAGGAGACAGCCAGATGAGACCATCCTTTTTCGCTTCCAGGTCATGATCAAGGACCATGCACTTCTACTCCATGCCTTCTTTATCAGTACAGACTGTCTCCTTATAAATAAATTATTTTGCTGTATAGTCTTTCTTCATGTGTTATTTGTCAGTAATGAGAAAAGTAAACAAGAATTAGCTGTTTTTTTATACTCCCTGAGATTTGCCTGATGGAAAAACGTTATTGCATATCTTGTCAAGTGTTTCAATGTGATTTGAAGCTACTGAGCAGTACAGAGCCATTGGTGTACTGAGTACAGTGGCTGGATGCCTTCTAAATGTCTGCTAAGATGTTTCTAAATTGGTCTGTCAAATACTGAGCGAGATATAGTGAAGTCTCAAAAGATGATTTTTCCATTTGTCTCTTTCTCTGAGCTCTGTCAGTTTTTGCCCCATCTATTTGAAGTAGAAATGAGGAAATGTAAAAGATATTAGGTTTGATATTAATATATTCACTATAGCTATTCTATTCTTAATTTGCATGTGTGTACTCCTGATCCATTTATTATTGTCCAATCATAATTTTTATGAAATTTTGGAAAACACCTGTGTTTTTTAAAATGTTCATGCTCAAAGCTTATATATTAATGGTTATGATTTTATGCCTACCAATTTGCTACTTTTAATCCCCATTATAAAGAATATTTATTTTTTTTCTATTTTTTCTTGAGTCTACACCTTCACTAGGAATATAGAAAATTTATTGAAATCAAAATTGAAGATACTTGAAATCTTGATGAAATAAATTTCTGAAAGTTTCTATTGAAACATTTCCTAGATACTAATTTTTGCTTTATAATTAAAAAAAATTATCAGCATGTATCTGTATGTTGGAGTGCAGAAGGCTGCTCAGAATTCCACTGAGGACAGTGTAAAATCTCATGCAGTTGGCATTACATGTGCTTGTGATGCTCCAGATATGAGTAGAGGGAACTGAATTTGTATCTTTGATAAGGGCAGCAAGTGTTCTTTACTGGCTAAGCAAGCGCTTAGTTATTTCTCCACCCCCCCATCCGCCTTATAATGTTCAATTGATTGGCAATTAACCATGTGAATAACACATTATATTAACTAAATTCTATTTTATCCCAAGAATATAAAATTTATTGTAGTGCTGTGGAGGTGGTTCAACCCATTAGAGTTCCTGCTTGAGATTTCTAGGCTCTAGTAGGGTGATTCACAGCTGCCTGTAACTACAGTTCCTACACATAATTCTTTTCTTTCTGGTTGGGTTCTGTGTAAACCTTCACTCCCTTACAAGTAGTTGCAAACAGTCTTCTATACAGACACATGATTTAAAATAAAACTATAGTCAAGAGTTATTAAAGTCAAAATTTTCCACTCTCACTCTGTGTATAGCTGTGGAAATGAAACCGGTTCTTTGATTTCCAGTGAAACTGTCTTAACATAAGCTCCAGTTTGTTCCCCATATGCCTAGAAGATTCGGCAATCTACTGTGGAGAGGGGAAGAAATATGACCAACTATTTCCTCTCGATAATATCTAACAATCACTTCCCCATATTCCAAATTCTACTGTGACATTTTCAGCTATCAGGCTTCTCTTTTATTCTACTTATTTGTATACTATAACAAGTATAAGAAAAGCAAGAAACCACATATGTTTCTGGACAACTTGACCTTCAAATAATCAAGCACTTCCTCTTTCCTCCCTGCTTTTACTTTTATTTTAAATGTAGCTCCTATCTAATGTTTGCACCCAAATATTTGAAAAGTGTGTTAAGTATGATTTTCCTTGTTATGCTACTATGAAAACTTCATCAAACAGTCATGAGGCTCAACATGGAATGTGGGGTAATAAAGGACTATGTTCCCGGACTATGGAATTTATATTTGGTTCCACAATGATCTGTCTCTTATCCCTTCTAAGATAAAAGTTATTTTCTACAATGATAATGCTGAGTCTGCATGTTTTATGAAACCTTTCATTCATTAGGTTGAACCCGGAACTTGGATCACTACTCACACACTGTGTCCGTGGTCTTTACCCCTTCCATTGCAGATGCTTGAGATTAAACTTTCCTTTGCTGTTGTATGCTTTGGAAGAGTTTCCAACTTTCAAATACCTATATTTGCAATCCATTTTTTAATCTGTTCCTACAGATGTCTAGTAGTGTTTACATTGTTCTGCTAAAACAAACCCCTCCCTAGCTAGATTTTCATACACTATGTTATCCAGAATACTACAGCTGCAGAAAACTTGATACCTTGCATCTGCAAAGTATCATACAATATTTTATTCTACTCTTATCATTGTGAAATACCATAGATTCATAGCAAAGATCTTTATTCCAAACTACACTTTGGAAATTACTCTGAAATTGAAAAAAGCAACTTAGCTTGGCATGCCCTTTTACTGAAGTGATCTTTTACTGATTTTTTTAGATTGAGGGATGCTCATAGAAAGAATATCTGAGATGTCATAAGTAGGTTTTTGTTTCAAGGAGGGGCTGCTTGTTTGTCCTGGATGCCCAGGTAGCTTAGACCCAAAATAACCACACAGAAAATATATTAATTAAATCACTGCTTGGCCCATTAGCTCTAGTTTCTTATTGGATAATTCTTACATCTTAATTAAAGCCATTTCTATTAATCTGTGTATTGCCATATGGCAGTGATTTACCAGGTAAAATTCCCAGCATCTGTCTCTGGTAAATCCATATGCATATCTCCATCTCTGCCTTTCTTTCTCCCATCATTCAGTCCAGTCCCTCTGCCTACCTAAGTTCTACCCTACCAACAGGCCAAGGCAGTTTCTTTATT
>JAQHUG010000142.1:2623300-2641936 GCA_028555095.1 Dicrostonyx torquatus
AGGTCTACATCAGGTTCCCTACATATATATTACAGCTTTCAATAAAATGTTGTTTTGAACTTTTGAGTATATAAATTGGTCTCTGATTTTTGTGCCTTTACTTAGGGATCTTTCTGTCTTTTGACTTGCCTTGATCAACTTGATATGATGGTTTTTGTTTTATATTATTATTTTTTATTTTGTTATGTCTTCTCAAAGAAGCCAGTTTTTTCTAATTTGAGAGAAAAAAAAAGGGAATTGCTTCAGAAGGGAGTGGAAATTGGGAGGAATTGAGAGGAGTACAGGGAGTGGCAAGTCTAATTAGGATATGTTGTATGAAAAGAATCTTTTTTCAATCAAAGAGGGAAAATAAAAAATACCAAAAATGTATTTTGTTTTATAAGGCTAAATTTTGTTTGGTTAGAGGGTTACAGTGATAATTTTTGTAGTATATTGATGGGCTCTGTCCTTTGAGAGAACAAATATTTATAAAATATCAAAATATGTCATAGTTTACAATAAAAAATCAAAAGAGATAATAGCTTGAAATCATAAAATTACAGTCAAACAATACTAAAATATAAAACTGTGAATTTCAGATGATGGTAGATGTGGAAGGGCCTTAGTTCCTCGAGCAGTACAGGACACACCATTTTGCACGTGTATTTGCTAACTCATAACTTACAGGATTAAGGTGCTCTAGACACAAGGAGAAGTTTTTTTAGCACACCATGTAAAAAAATAATTGAGATGTTTAAGAGAAGCACAATTAGAATCTGAAAAATATACAATAAATAAAGAGCATAAGCAGAGAAAGTGATGCCACCCATGCTATAGCTATAGGAAAATAGCTCTCTGAAAGAAGAGGTGTGAATTTTATAAAGGAGGGAGAACCTGTTTTCCTTGTAACAAAATATGAGCTGAACATAGAAACAAAAAATACAAATAATCATTCTGAGATTGTAACATGCTGAAGTCACAGATCTACACATGGGTGAGCATCTTGGGCAGTCAGAGAAAAGACTGTTACAGGACAGAGGGCCTGTGTTTGGTCCTGGCTAGCTTACACCCGAAATAACCACACAGAAATTGTATTAATTAAATTACTACCTGGCCCAGTATATCTAGCCACTTCTTGGCCAACTCTCAACTTGATCTAACCCATGTCTATTAGTCTGTGTTCACCACGAGATCGTGGCTTACCGGGAAAGATTCAGCATGTCGACTCTGGCGATTTCATGGTGGCTCTCTCTCTCTGCCTGCCTTCCTTCTCCCAGCATTCTGTTCTCTTTTCCCTGCCTATCCAAGTTCCACCATATCAAAAGGTCAAGGCAGTTTCTTTGTTCAACCAATGAAAGCAACACAAATACAGAAGGACTTCCTACACCAGAAGACGACAAAAATGAACAAACAGAAATTGAAGGCAAAGTGACACACTTCCAATCTTAGTTTGTCCAATTATCATATACAAAATGTAGATCAAACTTTAAAACCTTCATGCAATTTAATATTAATTGCTACCTCCAAATAAAGTCAATACTTATTAATTATTATTATTAATTATATTAGATACTAATATATTATTAATTAAATTAATTTATAATATTTACCTTAGATGGATGGGTGCCTATTGGTGCATTAATTCCATTTCCTTTCTTTTAAGGAGCAAAACCTACCTCCAAACATGAATCACTCTAGTGGCAAAGTAAACATTTTTTTAATCCTGAAGAAATTAAATAGAAAAATATATCTAACTTGTCAAATCAAATTCTATTAGTTTTTTTCTGCTTGTTCATGTATTAAAAGTAAAACAAAACAATAGCTTCTATCTGGTATGCATTTTTATCTCTAGATTTAATGAGAGTATGAACAATGTTTTCCTTTTTAAGAAAAAATGCATGACTTTGGGAAGCAATAGAAAATATCCTGCATAATCATATGTTCCTATCTATGGAGATAGACTCTAACATTCATTTTCAGAAAGAGGACATAATTAAATAACAGGAATGAGAAGCAAGATTTTGAGATAGAATAACCAGACATAAAGTAAATACAGCTTTACAGGTATCAACAGGTAGAATTAAAGCAGAATTAAAAACAAAGCATTTCTAATTAATTCTTATGATGATAAATGAATATGCCATTAGAAATTAAAATATTAGGTATATAATTTATTATAATGTTGATTAAATACTTAAAATAGGGAATTACTTTTTAAAATCAAGACTTACTTCATAATTATTCAAGTTTGAGAGTCAGTCTAGAAACTGGGCACTGTTATTATGTCATTTCCTAAAGCAACAAACTATATTGCTCAGATACTTATTGATGCATCCAAGGCTGTACAACTAGATAAAAAGGAATATGAAATTTTCAGGTTGGGAAGTGAAAACATCCCATACATTTTTCTCTGTTTGATGACATGGCACATTAGGTAGAAATGACAAAATTATCCAATTGCAAGGCAATCCCAGAAAATCAGCTTTCTACACAAACGTATGTTCCCATTTGATCTTAGTTGAGCACTTTCTCATTCCTACAGTTATGCTTCTAAGAATGATTGAAGTCAGACAGAGTTGTAGACTGTTGCATAGTGGCTACAGTTACTTTTAATGCAATTCAGCAGCACTGAAGGTGACATCTGTCATTTGTCTGCTTAGAAACAAACCACTGTCTCTAATCAGTGTGTTCATGTTTCTCTTTGTAAAAGCAAACAACTATTTTCTCAGCTCTGTAGCAGTAAGATGGAAATCAGTTCATTAGGTATAGACTGGCTAGGAGAGATATTACGATAAGAATCTAATTAATTAAAATAAAAGACCCTATTTTCTGGTAGGTCCTCAGAAAGAAGCTGTGCCTTTCCCTGACTGGTCATGTATTATTTCTGTTTGACAGGAATACATCTGGCATCGGAAAAGCTGGGAGCCCTAATTGCTCAGTCCATAAGGTTGAATGTCTCCCAGTCCTAATCTGATGCTGAAGACCTGGAAGTTTCCTGGAGTGCCACTGGTCTTCAGTCAACTGGGAGGCTGAAGCAGTTGGATCTGATGTCAATAAGGAATGCAGCAGTAGCAGTAACAGGGCAAATGAACTTGCCAGGCAGGGTGAAGGCAAGCAATCAAAGAGGAAATTTACCTCCCTCTACCTCCCTTTTCTCTGGGCTACCACAAGGTGCTACCCACATTTAGGGCAGGTCTTCCCATTTCACACATTTTGACCAAGGAAAGCACTCAGAAAAGTGCCAAATGGCTCTTCAGTTGATAACAGACACAGTCAACTTGATAATCAAAATTAGCTCTCAGATGCTGTAGAAAAAAAATATCTTGGGGACTGGGCACACCATTACCTTCATGAAATCTTGGAAGTTATGGTTACCCACACAAGATCCACACATATTTAAGCCTGTAAACATTTCATCAAGGAAAGCAAAGGGGTTTATGGGGCTCTATACTCCCTCAAGGACAAATAGCAGCTAATATTGTTTGGGGAGGGGAGGTCACTTTCTTCAGTGGTATAGGAACTGATAAATTGCAAATGATCAGTATTTAACTACCTACCATGCTCATAAATGAAAGCCTAATTAAATTCAGTAATTCAGCACACACACACACACACACACACACACACACACACACACACACACACACAAGAATTCAATTGAAATGATAAAAAGGTTTCCAAAGAATGCATGGGGGTTTGAGAGAGGTTAAAAGAGTGGGGTAAAATGACAAAGACTTTGTTATGTGTATATATGAAATTGTATAATAAATTTTAAAGAGTCTTGAAGTATTGCCAAAAGTTGACTGTAGAACAGAAGAATCCAGATCAAATAGCATCCTCAGAGCCCCATTTACCGGGAAATCTTTCTACCAACCATGTCAATGTTCCTGATATTCATTTCTGCATGTACCACTGTGGTACCTAAGGTAAGACACACCGTAAGAACCCTTTCCTCGGATTTTTCTTTTGGTCTTTTATTTTAAAGTTGTAAAAAGTGAGGAAATGAAGGCTGATTAATTTTATGAAAAGCTTGTGTATACATTTAGAGAAACAATACTTCATTTTCTGCAAATAGATAATTATTTTACTATTTTGTCCTGAGAATTATGTGTGGCCATTTTAAGAGATAGGTCTTTGACTAAAGCTGAAACAAACCTAAATTGAAAGATAGGCGAATTTTGATAATGTTATTATGTGATCAAATCAAGCTAATTCTGAAGCTATCCCGCTTCACTTGAGTACTATTCATTTTATCTATCTATCTATCTATCTATCTATCTAATCTATCTAATCTATCTATATAATCTATCTATCTATGTATCTCTCTATATATAAAAACACAGAAAATTTGTTTGTGTATTTCATAAAAACATGCTTGATGTGTCAGATCAGTTAACTGAAACCTATGCAGTCTGAAAGATTCTTCTGTGGAGGAATGAACATTCCATGTACACAAAAACTGGCAGCCAGAACCACATATAGTATTAAATATTCACAATTCATTTGCAGCTGAGAAACTGAGGTTTTAACATTAACTCTGAATATTTTAGATTTAATATATAAATAATCCCCATGCTCTCCAAAGTAGATATAGACTCAATTATTTAAAAATAAAAAATGACCATTCAGACAAGCTTGGATTGTCGGTAGCCCCCAGGCAATAAAGATGTCTGATAAAACTGGAACTCTCAAACAACTCTACAAATAAAGATATATTCATATCTTGAATGATGAGGTTCAAAAAGTAGGATAACAGTACAATTAGGCAAATATTAATATTCCAAAAAGTGTCATGATTGACATTTTACTGCGCACTGAATGAATCAACTTCATTTGGACAAATCTTATGATCAAATGACAAATCAAATGACACAGCTTAGTTTGTCATATATTTACTAAGAGAAAAAGTAGAATGTGGATTGAAAGATTTTGGATCAAGTATCTACCACACCAATACTGAACTGTAGTATCTACCTGTAATTTCCTTGGTGGGTTTCCCAGGCATTAGAAACAATGGATATTACTGTCTTAGAGTTTGCTTTCCTCCATGTAAGATACGCCGTGTTGGAGTAAACAGAGGACCAAAGGCCTTAAGGTCATGCCTTAGCTGCTACACTTGGGAAACCTTAGAGACAACTAAAATATTGCCCTGCACTCTCCCACATAGCCTCAAGCTCCTATGTATTTTCTGATAGCTCTATCTCTGCTCAGGAAACAATTCTAAAAATCCTAGCTCTTTGCTATGTCTCATCCATAATATCTTACCTAAATGGATGTCGTCTGTAAATTTAAGAACTGAATTTATCTTGTTCTCAAAATTCCAAAAGCATTGTTCCAACTAAAATATCAGCTGCTACCAAAATCTACAAACACAATGTTATCTGCGTGACCTTAGTGCTTGAGTTTACTCTCATACTTGTGGGACAGTTGTTGAGCAGAAAATTCTTTAAAAACATTTAATTCACTGAAGTCTCCAAGATAGGTATATTTGAAGGGCTCAGGTATGAATGCTTGGGTCCTGCTTTGTGCTTTCAGTAATAAGGAAACTGGATGGGTTGTGTGTAGTGAGGGGCATCCCAGCAGACATGGCATCATGCAAACTGCGATGCTCAGCATTTTTATTAAATAAATGCAAAAACAAGGAGTTAACTGGAACAGCCCATAAGCTTTCCATAATGCAAGGTATGTGGTGTTTTCCTGCCTGTACCATAGTTTAATACACAAAACCACACACATACACATACACATACACACCTCACACACATACACACAATATACACACAACACAACACACTAGACACACACCACCACCCCCACACTATCCATAAACACACACTGCACAGACATACCAACATATACCATACCACATCCTATAACCCCCACACACACTGACCATACACACAACACTTGCCCGCACATACACACACACATAAACCAAATACCTGCACTTTTTCTACAACTTAGTGAGTGGCAGCAATTCTGAATCAAACTAAGATCACTCTCTCTTTATAGAAACTATGTGACATGAACTTGGAAGAAAATGTGCCCAGGCTAAGTTTATAATCTGCCACATCTTTCATGCATTGGTTAATGAGAGCTGTGATAATCTTTTACAAAATGATTCAAAGAAGGCAATACTAATATCGCTGCTGAGAAAATTATTTTAATTTGCTCAGAAATATGTCGGATGATTTAGAGAGATGATGAGCAAATATTTAGGCTAGAGAGAAACCCGTCAAGGTAAAGGTCTTGTACTGAAAAGGGCATCAGAATCTCTGTCCAGAATGCAATGCTCTGCCAAATGACAGTATCAAAAGGGAAAGGTTATGTAAAATATAGCAAAAGGTTTATGATTAGTTCTCAGAGGATGCAAGAAGGACTAAAGGAGAGGAAAATAAATGCCTGAGCATCCTAATGTAAATAAAAATTTAAAAATCTGGGCTTACTCCATAGTACCCACTTTACAAAATATAAATATATAACATCAATGAATAATTTAATAGAAAAAGACAAGAGAGGATAGAAGCTGCCTGGAGAGGTAAATTCCAAGCTTCAGCTAAGTATTCTTTCCAGACTAGTCTCTTTGGAAGTATTTTCTGCCAAAAAATATGCTTCCATGCTCACCTCGGGAGAGACATTGACATGCTGAAAGCTTTTACCTAAACCAATAAATGAAATTCCCTGATTAGCTCCAAGCCCTGCAGACTTGGTAACTTTCCCTATTAATTAACAAAGAGAGAAGGGAAAGGAAGTTGAAGGAAAAGCAGAGACATGTAAATCCAGGAGTATTACCATGAAAATCTCGGATAACATACCCAAAGAAAACAATTGATTTAGAACCAATCTTTCTTATATGATTTGTTGCAAAGCACAAAATTTAGTTTTAAACAACATAATATTGCTAATCAATGATATATATATATATATATATACACATGTACATATATACACATGTATCTGTATGTATGTACATATTCTTGTCTATGAATATGTGTGCATACTATGGTATTTTACACATATACATTCAGAATGCTAACTGATAGGTATAAATATTTATGACACATTTGTAAATTCTATTTAGAGAAATGTTAGAGTTTTACTTCGAAAATTGTGATGCTGCCATTTCCAGGAGATGGCAAACATATTTCCTGATAGAAATCAGTCAGATACACATGTGCGAGTAAGATGAAAAGAAACCCAAACAAGTTCCCTTTCTGCTCAGAAATTAATGTGATGTCTGGATTTTAAAGATACAGAGGGATAGGCGGCATTGAAATGCTTATTAACTGAACCAGAAATCTCAGACACAGGTAATTTTCCCTCCATAAACAACTGATCTTTTTGGATGGGAAAATGTCACATCGAAGCCCAAAACACCTGGAGTGTGTGCATAGAGGGAAGACTGGCTGCAGGGATTCTGCATGAATTTCAAAGGAACAAATCAGCCCTTGGCAAGAGCCACACTGGAGAGTATAATATAAATATGCTGAGGTGAGGCTGTAGCATAGAGATGTTGAAAACAACACTATCTAAATCTAACCTGCTTTCAATATCAACCATATTTGTTTTCTGTATGTCTCCTTACAATTAAAAGAACAAATCCCACCTACTCTAAACTCACTCACACACACACACACACACATACACACACAACCTCTGGGGAGGTTTGCTAATACTATTTCTTAAGAATTACCAAGCTGATTCTCCTAGGGATCAGAAATCATTTTCTGATTCTAATGTAAACCTATGCATATATCAATATTTACATAATAAATAGAAGTAATATCTAGGCAAATATTCAATAAATATAACACATAGAGAGATGATATAAATATATAAAATTAGTTGACTATCTTTAGGATGAAGCAAATTTCCTTTATTACAAATACAAAGTCTAATTAAAAATGATGTAAATCCACACATATTTCATACAGAACAACAGATAAATGTGATAAATTTAAGATAAAAGTTTTGGTTCTTGTAGCTAAGAGAAGTCGAAAATTTGAGTGTTTAGCAGAGAGCTGCCTGGCAGTGATGACAAGTGTTGGATTCTCAATATGCGTTAATGAATCTGAGATGAGCATATTTCATTAACAACCCATTCTTCCATTTGGTGAATACTTACAGCACAAGTTATACTTGAGAAATAATAGATGTGTCAGGGGTCGCAATTTAAAAGTAAAGTTTCTTCCTTCGTGGATCACGTAATCTAAGTGAGAAGAATGACTTCAAACTAAGGATAAATAGTTTTCTTATTACATCTATGAGAAATGCTGCGTAATGATAATCCATATTTTAAGTTGTAAGGATGGTAGATTAGGACAAATAATGTCTGTTCATGCATAGTAAATTTTCTTTTATCTAAATATTCAACTAATGCTTAATTTACATAGTCAGCTGAAATTAGACTTTTAGAAGTTTTTAGATTCTACAAGATAAAATTTGGATAATTTGTGTTAAATGATGATCTACACTAATTCTGACTGTAGGCGTTGAAAGATATAGCCCAGGGATGAAATATCAACAGCTGTCTTAAATGAAATAAGACATGCTCATCAGATGGGTATGTACGTGTTAACAGCAATGAAATTAAAGATGGTGTTAAAAACCTATACAAAGAGAAGGACAATCATTTTGGATTTTTAATAGAAATTATATTATCACATGAGTGGTGAGAAAATTTTCTGACTTTCACAATAGACATGTATAGTGGTCTCATGAATTAGTGGCGATTTTTAAGAGATAACCATCATGATCATCTTCCAGCCATTTCTCAAATGTCTAACTGCAAGAAGTGCTGGGCTGAATGCAGTGCAAAGCAAAATTAAAATTGCTGCACCTGTTCCATATAGCACACATTAGAGTTTGCAGATATTGTTAGTGTGTTTGCAATATTCCATTAACTGACACGTGGGATTTATCTTTAAGACCTAAGACATTACATCTTGGATCCACGGGACTAATAACCATGCTCCTCACTTTTAACCATTCCTATAAGGCCTTCTAAAAGTATTTGAAAGGGCCATAATGTGAAACAAAAGTTTAAAACTATATTATGCATAACAGCTGGTCTTGGGACTTACCTATCAGAATTTTTCTTACTAAGCAAACATGTGTTTGGCTTCAGGGCTAAAGGTATTTCCATTTGTAAATGCTAAACAACAAGCAACCATTTTGTTTAGAAAACTTTCTTTTGACTCCTGGGAGGTGTTCAAGCAAATGTCTGTTTACTGATGGCTGACAATGACCTATTAAGGATTTCTCCAATGTAAGCACACCTGACAAAGCCAGATATCAAACAATTTATGTGGGTTTTGGGGTTACTATCTACTTTAATCCATACCAGGCTTTAGGCTTTTGTAATTTCAAAGAAATTGTTATAAAAGTATTTAAAATTTTCCCTTCCCCAGGACATCAGCAATCACTGGTATTGTCAATGTTTCCGTTGCTTTGCCTTTTTCAGAATATGTATTTGGAATTATATACTGTGTAATCTATGGGTTTCTTTTAATTAGAACAACACAGTTTATAGTCCTTTCTTATCTATTAGAGACAATAGTAACTCATCTATATTTTATAATTATGAATGAAGAGGCAGAGCATGAACAGCGCTCTAGTGAGGAAGTCATCTGTACTACCCTGCAGTGTGGACACCTGTTGTTTTATGCCTTCCCTCATCTATACCATGTTCAGTGTCGGGCAGAAATTCGGAGTATTAGTAAGCTGCACATTGTAAAGAGAACTGCAAGGCTGTAGAATTCAAACTGTGCCGGACTTTAGGTGTGTTTGCTTTATTAAAGTAAAATCGAAAAAATGTTTTCCACATTTTTATTATGCAATAAGTTTTAAAATAAATGATACAAAAAGAAATTGCACATTGGAAGGTGTTGCCATGTCAATGGAAGCTCATCAATTGTAACACTGTATGGATATATTGGTCCTAGAAGAAGATGCAGAGGCCATGTAGGAAACCTCTGTACCGCAAGGTTATAGCTGCTACCAACATAAAACTACTCTGAGAAATAAAGCAAATTTCCTTAAAAAAGTAAAAAAAAATATTTAAATTTGATTGACAACATGAAAAAAATTAGTTGTATTAAAACAAAACAAAACTACCCTAATACTCAGCATATATTTTACAAAAAATGTGATAATAGTCCTTAATAATTCTGGTTTTGGGTTGAATTTTATTGACACAGCATTCAAATGTTTAAGCCTTAGGCTCTAATGTATAAATGGAAAATATGATTTATACAACAATTGAGATTGACACTATAAAGGTGAAGGTTGAAGACCTATCAGACCAAGGGTCACAAGACAACTTTTCCAAGAGAAAATTCTGATCAGGATAAAACAAAAGATATCCATTGTCAAACCAAGGAAAGTGGAATCTGCAAAAACAAACCATAAGAGCACCTTGGTCTTGGATTTCTAATTCTGTAGAACTGTGGAAATGCACATTTCTGCTGCTCTAGTGACTGATTGTGTAGTGTCAAAATCCCCCCAATAAATGAATTAATTTCCCAAATGATAAACATTACTATGTGCTATGTTAAATGTCATTAATCCAATTGACACATGAAAAAGAAAGATTATGGTGAACTATATATCTCAAGTCACAGAACCAGTTAGTGCCTGGTTCTGTGTTTGTGATAGTAGGTATCACAGTTTGATCAAATGTGCCACATATCTAGAATCTCAGCATCCAGGAAAGTGTGACAAATGGTTGGTGCAAATGTCAACACAGCCTGGACTACATTATGAGTTCAAAGCCAGGCTGGGACACAAAGCAAACTCCAGGTAAAAACAAAAACAAACAAATCAACTCAGAAATTGTGTGTGGCGATATGTCAGTGAGCACATCTGCTTTTCACGATATGAACCAAAGCCTGGTGGTAGTGATACATGACCTTAACCCCAGCACTCAGGAGGCAGCGGCAGGCAGATCTCTGTGAGTCCAGGGCCAGCCTGGTCTACAAAGAGAGTTCCAGGACAGCCAAAGCTACACAGAGAAATCCTGTCTAGAAAACAAAGCAAGAAAGCAAACAAAAATAAAACAATAAAAAATCAGAAATTAACCAATAAACACAAACAGAATATGCCAGTACTATCACAAAGTATCCTGTGATTAACTTAAGTAATTTATCTGTAAGTTAATAATAATTTTATAATTCAAAAACTAAAGAATGTTAATTCCTATAAAATAAGCCTAGCTTTATATAGTGTTATTTGAAAAGAAAATGAGAGATGCAAATAAAGAGAAGAGTAGAAAATCAAGGAATTCTTCAGAGTGTCCTGCTCTATAGAGATCTTTATAGAAGTAGACTTGTATCTGTTTCATGCATTTGTTATTCTTCTTTAAATTTCTTTGCTCTATAATAGATACACATAAGTTATATTCTCAAGTGATTTTTAAAATATAAAACAGTAAAGATTTAAGAGCCCCTTCACCTAGATATGGTTGTATATACACATGTACATAACTTTATAAACCTAAATTTAAATAAGTTATTAGGAGACTATTCTCACTATTGTAAGAGAATGAAGAAATTATTTTTAAAAAATTGTACTGTGTGCATATGCACATAAGTATTTCTAAATATAACCCTTTCAGTCTATATATTTACAGAGTGAAGGGAGGGGTGTGTGGGAGGGGTTGGGGAAGGAAAGGGAAGGGAAAATATAATTAAATTATAATCACCAATAATTTGATTATTATTAACTCATTATTTTTAAAAACTGTATATGTGTGTTTGTCTGCTTATCTCTGTATACTGCACACCACATACAAGCATTGCCTTTTTGGGTCTGCATTAAGAGAGTATTTGATCCCTTGGATCTGATGTGGTTGTTGGGAACTGAGCTACGTCCTCTGAAAGTGCTCTTGCAAACTGAGCCCTCTTCTCTCTAGCTCCATGAAACTACAATGTAAGCTGGTGGTAGTTAGCATTGCAGTGATTAAACAGCAAGGCTATCGAAATGCTTGTTATATTTATTTTCTGATTTCTTTTCTTTAAGCAATCACTTTTATCTCACAATGCATGCATTCATTATTATTGTAAGAATATGATATTAGAATGATGACAAAAAGATTGACCTTGATGTTGTCAACCTACATGAGCAGATTCAGATTCCGGGAGCTAGGCATTCCAAGTCGCAGGATAAACAGAAGTCAACACAAACACTTTAACATTCCACGTGACACTTCCTTTGTCTTCTGACATACATGAACCTTTATTCCTATGAGACTGAATAATGCAACCATTTTAAAACATTTAAGTCTGATTTTACCATTAATGGTCAGCCTTCACAAAGGTAATTTGGATTGTCTATTACATTACATAAAATTAAGTGCATTGCTTAAAGCCTTTGCAATGTATATACAATATCTCTCTTGGCAAGTCCCAAAAGTTATCAGAGGTTGTTTTGCAACTTAGGTCCTATACAAAGACTCTCTAATTTCTCTATACCTACACACGGTAATTCAGACTGAGTGATATGGTTATAAATAAAGAGGACAAATCCTTCCCATTAACACCTAACTAAATGGGAGAAAGTTACCTCTAACGATAAATAAAGGCAGAAATCTATAGATTAATTCAACACCTCCACCTTTCTCGAGTCTCTCAAAGGACTTGAAATGGAGACATTATATCTTTGTGAGTTGAGCCTCTCACAGCCTCTCTTTTGGTGAAGGGATGCGAACTGCTGCTTATATGCACAGGAGACACTTAACAACAAGCTCTGCTTGTTTAAACAATTTCCTTACTATTCATCTAAATATAAACTGTGGGTAGGTGCTTATGGTTAAGAAATAAATTAGTAACTAAAATCCATTTCTTGTTTTTCTTTGACACCCGTGTAGACTGTGTCCCCCAGTTTTTTTGCAAATGAGTGTGGCCTATGAATTTGAGTTCTAATAATTATATGGTCATGGAATTGAGTTCTCATCAGTTGAATATAAGCAGATATTATTTTGCTGCCTGAGGTTTGGGTCACATAATTCTCCCATTTCCACTAACCAGGATATCTCCTTTCTAGTGTCCATGGAAAGAATCTTAGAAACAGGCATAGAAAACATTGTTCAACAGGCCACCACTTCCATCAGTCAGTAGTTCTCGAAGATTATATCACTAAAATAACCAAAAGATAGACTATTTTGTTTCATTTTCTTCATTATGAACTATTTGAGCCAGTATTTACTTTGGATTTTGTCTTCATTGCATTTATTTAAGAAGCAATTGTTGGAACTTATGCAGCTATGTACAAATGTCTATTTAATGATTATATAGTAAATGACTATAGATATTTCTTTTTATGAAATCATCACTATTAAACATATAGCTGATAGTTCCACAAACTGAACAGAAACCTATGGAAAATAGGACATAAACAACCTCAATGAATCTAGAGCCATAATCTCTTAATAGTTTTGTCTTTTTCCACTGATTTTATAAGGAATAATATGCAGATTTACTAACAATTATATTCATAAACTATTCTGGTTAACTTAGCTATTACCTCAGGAGCTACCATTCAATGACAGTGCTCACAATTCATATTCTCAAAATCACACTTTATAACCTTGAATTTTAAATTTTTTGTCAAGAGAAAGTTCTGAAAATTTAAAAATTGATTGTGTTTTGCTTTGTAACATCGCAATTAATTTATACTAGGGATAAAGGAATCATGAGTACTACCACATCCTCTCTATTCCTCATTGTCATTTCAATTGTAAATTTTCTTATGAGAAATGTTTGAAGCCACTTGCTTATTTTGTTAGGTGACATCACTGAAATAAAATAATATAATCCATAAATCCACTCAAATGATTTTATTTGAATTGTAGTGGGTAGCAATAGAATGGGATAAAAGAGAATGAGTAAACATAATGGTGTCAATCATTCTTCATTTTTTAAAAAAATCCACTTCCCACAGGATTCTTATGCTGCTATATGACAGGTGACTATCTTACCTAAGAAGCTTTAAATACAGCAGAGGTTATCAATATATTCACGCTTAATTTGTTTCACACATTTTAGTGGCAAAAGGATTTGAATAGTTTAGTATTCTCCTACTATGAACATTTGAATGATCCCTTCTCGAGTCTAGAGACCCATGTCTTTATTTGGTACCTGAACAAACTTAAAAAATAAGCAAATAAAGCCGAAAGGAGGCTTCAGCTTAATTCCTTTTCAGTACTTTGCTGTCAACCATGCAATTATCAGTCTCAAAAATGGTTTTTCATACCTAATCTATATTCCCAAATATCCAGCCCCATTATACTCTCCTATTTCTCTAATCCAATTTCTAAAATGATTCCAGGGCACCAGCTAAGCACAAATGTCAGACCTTTCTTATCAATATGACCTGTATCCCCTATTCTGATGTCTGCCTGAAACCACTCCATTACAGCCTGAGTGTATCTTTCAGAGAACATTTGCAAGAGAGACTTAGTCAATATATATATCTGAGAACATTGGTGTTTTTATAGTCACACTAAGTGCAATGAACTAGGGAGCAGAAGAACATGGGTTTGTATGTAGCAATAATAATCAAAGGAAAAAGGCCTTGAATTTAAGAGGGAAGAGGCAGTGGTCATGTGGACCTGGGAACAACTGAAGGGAAAGAACAAAGAAGGTGTTATAAGGAAGAAAGGAAGGGATAGATGGCTCAACTATCTTAATTCAAATAAAAACATGAAAAGGAAAAGAAAAAAAATCTAAATTTGTTATCCCCACAGGGTCTCAACTTCACAGCCACTTTCCCTCTATAGATGAGAAGTTGGCAGTTGGCAGTATTTTACAGATTAGCAATAAGGATATATGTTATTCTCTGCCCCATAGGATGTCCGCCTTAACTCTAGAGGATTATGAAGAACCTGTTCAAGGTGGGAGTTCAAAAACAAAGGAGAAGCATTTGGAAAGCAATAGCACTCAGCAGACAGCTGGAATCTCTCTCCTTACCAGGCCTGTAATTAATTGCATTCTCAAAACAACAGCAGACAGTTTCCCTTAAAGACAAGTGAGTTTCACAGTGCTGCTGCAAACTCCACAATAATGTCCCATTTTATTTGTCCTAAAGACAAAGTCTTTACCATGGCCTGCTGCCTCACTACATCATTGTCCTCATCTCCAACTGTCTCACTTAATCTGCTCTGGTCACAGGGGCTGCTTAAGTGACCTCACATAGGACAGGCGAAACTAGCCTTATGGGTATTTGCACTGACTTATTCACTCTGTCTTAAATTCTGATCTTTACTGAAAAATTAATATGGCTAAATACATATTTCCTTGAGTCTGTTGCTCTCATGTCAGCATTCCAGGTGCTTGGGAGGAACCCATGCATAAATCCAGTAGGGACTAAACTGAAGCCCTGCACCCCTCTGGTTTGCTAGCATTCCTAGTGTAGGAAAAAAAACACCATGAGGCTATCGGGCACGAAAAGATGTCACTGGGCTTCCCCAGTCATGGATTTCAACGAGGGCAACACCGACTTGCTGTGCAAGCTGGTTCTGCTGAGACAATAATTGAATAGATTTTGGGGCGGTGATCGTGGTTAACAAACCACTTTCTGATTTGAACCGAGGGCCATTTCACAGGAAGAAATAAATGCCTGGGAGTGTAAACCTTGGCCAAAACCTATGGCTGGGAGTCCCAGACCCGAGGGCAGATATTTTTAGTGCTATTACTGAAGAAGTATGTAGGCAAACTGTTTTCTAACTATTTATGTGTATACCTTAGATTAGCTCTTCTGAACACCTTGGCTCACAGAAGTGTCTTTCTGCAGTAGCCAGGGGTTAATCCAGAGACTTATACTTGGCCAAACTGTTGTAAGTTAATGACTGATGAGTGCTCAGCCTTAAGTGTGACATCTATATTACATGCTTTAAGACACAGAAAGGGAAGAGAAAGATATAAGAACTGGAGGGTAGATAAAAGCTCCGTGAAACACTCTTTTCTGGATATACCAAGGTGATGTAATCATGAACACACAGTAGAGCATCTAGTGGCTATGGCTCTCTGCAGAAGACCTGTGCTAGTATATATACACACCCGTGAGCACACACATACACAAGCACATGCACACAGCGTGACAGAAAGGAACTATTTGGAATGGAGGGAGTCAATGGAAGAAGGGGAGATAAAATGGGGTAATGGCTGAATATATTCACAATATATAAACCTATTTTAAAAATAAATCAAAAATTTAAAACTCACACCTATTATTTCTTCAAAAATGCTCTGTGAATACTACACTATAATACTTGCAAACGTAGGGAGAAAAAGCATAAAAATGTATTTTATATAAACCAGATATACAGTTGTCTACTTAACTGAGTCTTTCAGGCAGGCAATCATTTGTACATTTGTTTTCCTTAACCTTGTCATATTCTAAAACTATTTAGACTAAAAAAAGGAATAAGTATTCTCTGCTCTTTTGTAAACTGTTTTTGCTAGTTCTAATTGGACATCTGCAAACTATCTTCTTATTTCTTGTACATCCTATCAACCATGTAATTCCTGCATTTGTGCTGAGGAGTGCAAACAGAACTTGTGGAAAGTTTATGCCATTTTAACAAATGCCCTTTGGAGGGTGATATAAGAAAGGAAATACCTAATTTATTTTATGCTCTCTTTATTGTGGTAGTTAAACTGTTAGCTGAAATACCATTAAACTCATATATGAAGCAACAAAATGGAATTCATATAAAGTACATGCACTTACATTGTTTCTCGCCAAAACCCAACACAAGACATCTGCACACGGTAATTTATTTATTACAAGTGAGTCACTTTAAGGAAGAAAGATAATTTTACTTAAAATACTTTCTTTGTTACACTTTCACACAACACAGGCTGTATATGGGTATGTTTTGTAAGAACACAGAAAATCTGTATTTTATATGGTTGTTCATCTTTATTTTCAATCAATTTCCTACAAATTATTCTCTTTTGTATGGGACAGGTATGATTAAATTTATCTTGTTCTAGAAATGCACAGCTTCATTTATTTCCTGAACTCTGTCTATAATGATTTGCATTCTATTGTTCTTGCAGTTAGCTGACACTTACCCCAATATAATCATGTCCCTCTAGTTTTGTTCTACTTCTCTTCTTACCTCCTTTTAATTACCCCTTTTGTACATCTAGTCTATGGTCTCTGTGTCTCTAATACATAAAGGTACCAGTTTCACAACCCCCAAGGCTTGTCAAGTTAAAGATTAATGAGCAGAGCATACCCAGAGGCTTTGCAAAGGTTAAGCATAATTACAAATGGGTATTTTATGCAATACTGGAGATGTGCAAGCTGTTTTTTTAAAAAGGACAAGAAAAAAGGTAATGAAACTTAGGGGATCTGTGTCAACTATTGTATCTCTGGCGAAAAGTTATGCTTTAAAGTGGAAATTAACATGCTAACAGAAAAATGATGTTAATTTCTGCTTTGTTTTATTCACAATTAGAACACACATATCAGCACATGATAGGCATTAGGTACAATCAGAACCTGTATTGCCTTGACCTTTAATTTTACCTTTATTTCTTCACTATTGAAAAGTACTTTGTATACTTAAAATAAACAACAAACGGTATGGTTTGAAATGAATACAATTAAACGTAACTGTGGGAAAATGGAACCGCCTTCAAAGAAGGAATGAGTGGTTTCCAGTTAAGTTCTTATGGTTTCCCATGTAAAGATTGCCTCTCCAAGAAAACATAGCATAAAGCTTCTATAGAGTTTCGGTTACACACTTACTGTAAAATACATGTTGAACATCTGGCCATCTAAGCACCGTGGGACTATATTAGAATTGTAGTAATTAAAAGAAATCCATCCAGTGTTTTACTAATTATAAAGTGTTACCAGGGTTAAAATGTTAATGTTTAAAAGTGAAAAAGCTGTTGACCTAATTGGAGGTGCTTTTTCTCAAAATGTTTCCGAATAAGAAAATATGTTTGAATTAACTTTTCTCAAAAGTTACAAAAAAGAATATTGATCTCTCAGTGATCTGTTGAAAATTAAGTTGTTCTTCTCATGTAAAGAAAGAGATTAGTTTTTCAGAGAGTTAATTTCTCTTCTTAAAATGTGTTGCCCATTATCAGGCATAATTTCTCTCTTGTTGAGCAAGCCTTAAATCCAATTAGAGAACTGTTGACTCCCACCAAATATGAGTGCAATTACAGCACCCTTAGAGTTATTGTGCCATGATGGTTGTTGTTGTGGTTCATAGAATTCATAGCTAATTAGAACTGCTGGTTTCTTCCCTTCTTTGGAAGATTGTTTTGTGCCTTCTGATACCATGAAAGATAGTCCTTAGAAAGGAAGTGTTCAGATACAAACAAGCTTGGATTCTGAGTCCTCCATATAAATTGCATTGTGTCTTCAGGCATAGGGAATGATCTTCAATTTTTGTAGACAATAAAGAGCAACAGCAATAGCCAATGTTTTGGGAACCTTTAAGAAAACCATGACCAAAAACTCAAAATGGAATTTTTCTAGTCTGGTGTTAGATATTTGGCTACATGGATCTTTAGGAGAGCATTATCAACACAGATGAAAAACTTGTTTGAACATACACACACACACACACACACACACAAGCACGCACGCACACACGCACACACACACACGCACACACACACACACACACACACA